>OMNZ01109599.1:0-11764 GCA_900303255.1 Lesueurigobius sanzi | reverse complement strand
CAGCTGGAGCTCAGTAATGAACATGGTGCTGTAATGGATGAGCCAGTGGAGGGAGGAAGCTCAACTGCGTAGACTCGTGTAGAACACGTCGATGGCGTTCCCTCACGGCAACAGCAAAGCAACAGAGCCAAGTGCATCTGCATCATCGACGATCAGAACAGAATGGTAAGAGTTTTGTTAAGAATGAATACTGTTGTAGAGCGTGTGTGTGTGTGTGTGTGTGTGTGTGTGTGTGTGTGTGTGTGTGTGTGTGTGTGTGTGTGTGTGTGTGTGTGCTTTAACCAATATGTGGCTTATGGTAAACTGCACCATTGAGAAAACATAGGCCTAATGAGAAAATATAATTAATCGAATCCTGGAGGCCCTGCATCCATATGACAAAAATGTAATTTCAAATGTAATTTTAGGCTATAAGCTTATACATAACATAATGGTTAACCTGAAGTGATAATAATGAAGCACCTTTTATGCTTGTTGTGTACAGCAGGTCATTTACATCAAGTCCTCTGCCTGCCTTGCCTTAGGCCTAATTCCACAAGAAAATACAATAACACGTGAACCAAACCAACGCGCCAGACCTAGATGTTTCAATCTAACTCCCTACACATTTCAAACAGTAAATCTCACACGCTTTCAGGCTGGCGTGAGATAGAATTGGTTTCATATTTTATCATATCTGAGACTGCTGTATAGCCGAAGTGCAGTAGGATTAGATACCTGTCCTTCTGTTTATGCATCAAGGTTAGCTATTGCAAAACCGGGGAAAAAACTCTGTGGGTATAGGAATGTGGAAATACAGCTCACAGTGCCGCTATTAATGAAGGAATGCGGTGCTGCGGTGCTTTTGGAACAGATACAGCGGCTCAAATAATCTTTTGTCCCAAAGGCAATCTTTTGTGTCTATAACACGGCAATGGTGTGCGTCTAACATGTTCACGCACGACCCCAACAGTTGTTATGAGGTGCTATAATCATTACATCTTAAATGTACACGCAGTGAATGATTTGGAATGATAATGTACACACAGATATTCAATTACTTCTGTAGGATACACATGCGCGTAATCACCGTGTGCGCTTGAATCACATGTAGCCTGCTGTAAGTAACCGTAATGACTTACCCAAGTCTCAGGTACAAGATGCCAAAACACAGGAACACGTAGAGACTCCGCTTTCGGGGGGGTTTGTGCATGATCGGTAGTCCCTCTTAGGCCATGCACTGTAAATAGGAGTGTTTACGCACAGTTGCGTTCACATTGGAGACCTCTCTAACCCTTCCAAATAGACGCACGGCGTTGGTTTCCCAAGAAGTCGAGTTGAATTCTCTGAGCAGTGTCCTTCTGTGTCAAATCCATGATACTGGGCACTGGTGCGATGCTAAAGAAGGACCAGTGCTTGGAGTGCTGTGGAGTGCGTCCCTTTAATAAGCCGCGCAGTCTTGATCCAGCTCAATCTCTTGGTTGCAGGTGCATTTTTGGTATAGACTTCATGTCTCTGAATCTGCAGTTAGTCCTTGGTTTGGAAACATCTTGGAGCTGTGCACGCAGGTGAGTGCGCAGCCAGGTAGTGCGTTCAGGTAACACAGGTCTACCTGCCTCCTCCTCCTGAGTGGGGAAATGGAGCCAATGGGACGGGCCACCCTCCCGGCTTCACATGTGCTGTCGTAGAACAGAAAACTCAAACAAACCAGTCGAAATGTCTTTTATAGGCCTTTGTGCAGGCGAGGCTGGGTCTGTAACAATAGGCTATTCCACAATGTGGACTCTCACCACAACAGTGAGTTTTGCAGACAGCTCTGGCTCTGCCGCTGCATGGGGACAGTTACCACAGCGTGACTAATGATGACTGATAATAATCTACTGGCGTCATGAGAAACATGCCTCTGAGCTGTGCCCACTCCCTTTGATTAAGTGTTACCCATAAACTAACGAGTGATATTGTCGCTGTTTTAGTTAAAGTGTTGTCACTCTAGGCAGATGTTCAGGCGAGTCTTTTGGGAACTTGACTCAGGGGACTCCCTCTAGTGGCCACTGACAACAGCAACGTGACCTTTTTTCCTTCAAGCAGAGGCATGTCGTCTATGCAAAGAGCTTATAAAGATGAAATTCAAAATCATGATTGAAATTATGATCGAGATCCAAATGTCATATATATTTAAAAAAAAAAATATTTTGCTAATAGTACTATTATGCTTTTTAAGTTATACTGTATATATGTGAGGTCATATTTAGTGATTCAACCCTTTTTCCCTTGAAGCCCTCGCTCCTACCAGAGTCAGGCTGGGGCTCCATCAAACCATGAAGATCATTATTATCATTTATTTAAGTTTCCCGCACCTGCACTGCTGTTACATTTTACCACTTGATTTACTCCATTTACTTTTTCTCCTGTCAAGACCCATCAGATCAGATTCCGCTCTCACCCTGCACACCCCACACTGCAAAAACTCATACCTTAGTCAGTTAAGTATTCTTGAAATGAGTTAAATTTTCTTGAAATAAGTACATTTGTCCTTGGTTTGAGAAACTAATTTCAAGATACTTGTCCATGGGGCAAGCTTTTTACACTTGAATTAGGCAAAACACCAATAACAATCTTATTTCAAGTTATTTTTGTTTAATTTTGAGTGTGTTGAAGCTGTTTTTCTTAATTTTAGTGTAAAAATCTTGCCCCAGGGACAAGCATCTTGAAATTAGTTTCTCAAACAAAGGACAAATGTACTTATTTCAAGACAATTTAACTCATTTCTAGATTACTTAACTGACTAAGATATGAGTTTTTGCAGTGCACATCCATGACGTGGGCAGTCACTGAATCATCTCATCCGCTCTCTTACAAAAAATCTGATTCTCAGTCTTTGCGTGAAGTGACAGTTGCACTTCTAATTGTCTGTACTTCTAAAAAAAAAAAAAAAAAAAAAGTTGAACTTCGTGTAATAATGATGGCATAGGCTAAAATTACAGACATGAGCTGGTATCTGAGAAAGGCTGTTGTTGACCACGAGAAACAGACTTCACCACAAAGACCTTTGTTTGAAGACATGGCTGCTCTGCGGTTTCGGGGCCTTTTCTTTCAAAACATGCCCATCAAAATTCCAGATGGATTTGAGAAATAATGAGAGTCAACATGGCGGGCCCAGGGTGACATAAAAGAAGATGTTGTATTTGATGTCTGCCCTGTAAAAGATGGCCTTGTTTGTCTTCCAGTGTACATAGCTCATGGTGGCGGCCCGGCTGGGAATCGTCCTGCTTAGTTTAATTAAAATGTTCAAAGGGTCCACGCGCTTTTATGGAGCAGGACCTAGACCAGGGACAGTGTGCGTCAGGCTTTATTTGTCAGCAGCTATTGGCGTTGTAGACATGTCACATACTTCCTGGCTTCACTGCGCACGCTATAACAAAGAATTCCTCATAATACTCGCAAATCAAAAGGAGATGGACAGACGCACATTTTTGCACATGGGTGGTAGAACTGTAGTTTATTACTCTTGAAAAAGCTGTGGCACGAGCGAAAGCTTTGTGGGGAGAGAGGATAGATCAGTCGAAGTCATATAGACACGTTTCTGTTTGATGGATTTCGTCTCAGAATAGTCTTGGTGCGCAGTTTATTGGAATGTGTTGTTAAATTATAATAACAAAACAACTATGAGATGAATAAATGTTAACATTTTAACTTGTGGTAGCAATAGCGCAGACATACAGTAGGTTGGTCATGGCCAATGTCAGGCTTGGGGTCAAATCCGGCCCTTCAGCTTAGAACCTTCCCAGGTGACTTGGGGAAATATTACAGTTTTTCCCAGTTGCTTTGGCACATTTCTCAGATCAGAACTGATATTTTCAAATGTTATTCATTGTTCAATCTGCAAATGGTTGAGTTGTTTTTTTTGCAAATCACAAAGTCATTTTCTAAGGTTTCTTAGAAAAATTTCAAATATTTTGGTACATACAATTTAAGTAGTTAGACCCGTCAACCAAAAAGAAGTATAATTTCTTTACTTGGTTGGGACATATTATAAGTATCATGCCGGATTGACACACTCTCATTCATCCCAGTCCATTTTGCATGTTTTTAGGGGTAGGTTTCCTCCGGAGCACCCAGAGGATGTGCAACTAAATGTAAACTCCACACAGAAAGGCTCTGTCTGTCCGGGGAATCGAATCCAGGACCTTCTAGCTGTGGCGCACGAGCACTAACCACTGCATCATTTAGATGTTGTTTCATAGATGTTGTTTAGACACAAAAATGATGGTTAAACCAACTGTTGTAATATGTCTGGTATGGGATTGTACACACTTAAGGCATAAGACTTTTACAAGATAAGGCCTGTATGAAAACTGTAAAAACATAAGATATTCTGACCAACAGATTATTGTGTAGAGATTACAGATGAAACCAGTATCTGGAGAAGGTTTGCAGGGCATTACAGTGATGTCACTGCTGCTGACAGCTGGCCCAATGCCACACATTACAGTCTACTTACAGTAACTGTTACAGACCGTATTCTAAATACAGTTTGTGTGTCAAGACAAGCAAAAAGTGAAATACAATATACAAACGAGTCAACGATACAGTAATAACCTGGAGAACGACAGACCTGTGGTATTTTACAGTGAGCATCTGCTTCAGCAGGAGCTGAGATTGATAATAGTAAACTAAAATGTCAGTGAATAGCTTTATAAACAATCACATGTCTTTTTCCTCCTCAGAAACATCTTGGAAACACATCTCACTATTTCAAAGGTGTTTGAACTCTCGTTGCTCTGATGTGTTCACTGAGTGAATGGATTGACTAAGCATTTTGAGGTGTTATTTGATTCAAGTAAGATATGGTTTTGCTGTTTCTAGGAATTTTATTGAGAAATAAACTTTTGAAAACCTCAGTTTTGATGTGAGAAATGTGCCAAAGTGACTGGAGAAAACTATGTTTCACTGACAATACCTGTTAAAAATCTGAAAATACTCTCAATTCTTTTACATTTACTCTGGTAAACCCCTCAAAAAACTCTGTTAGGTCATAGTTTTGGGTGGTTGAAACTTGATTGGGAGGTTCAGATTTGACAAGGCAGACAATGGGCCCTTCACCAAACAAAGCTTCCCACCCTTGCCTTAAAGGCCTCTGTCATTGCTTGCCAACAAAAATATGATAAAAGGACTTCACGTATACTTAAAGCAGCCTATACTGTAATATGAGCTGGTACAATTGTTGAAACCATCTACAGAAACTGAACAGATGTGTGGCTACGATACGGTCCAACACTTTGTAAACCGTATGAGGACTATTTAGCTGGTATAATTTCATTATAATTTCATGGCACTGTATTGATGGTTAAAAAAAAAGACACATATTGTTGCTTTAATAACTTTCTGTCAGACTATTTCAAGGCTGTGCTGCTGTGCATCTGTTCCTTCTCATTTAAAGGGGAAGTGCGGGAAAGAAAGGAAAAATGATCATACTATTTTGGCCAGACGGAGATGATATGTCGCACTGTCTTTTTGAATATTATTAAGTACTCTTGACCGACAACTAAATAAGAGAAGCCGCCGTTTGCCCATGTGTTTGTGTGGGAGCCCGTTCAATAGGAAACAGTGAGAAGGCCCAAATGGACACAGTGCCAAACCATAGAGTTCTGTCTGGGGCTTGGTCCACCACAGCTACACTGGGCCCCAGGCATAAGAGGGGGAGAAACTGTGCACCCCCAAATCCCTCTCTCCATACAACCACGGCTATTAACCGGATAGCACTTCTCATGTAAAATATTTAATGTAGTGCACTGTACTGTACTGACAATGAGGATAGAAAATATTGAAATTATTGCAGTCTGTTTAAATTTTCACACATGTACAGTAAAAACCTGAGCTGTTTCTCCAGGTCAGCAGCAGCATGGGAATAGGTTGGTTGATAATTAATTCCTGGGGGCTGTTGGTTCATTATCCAGTGGTAAAATGTGCTGGCATGGTCTGTCTTGGTTTTTCCAGTACAACTTGGGGAAAAGTAAGTTTAAGTAGGAGTAGTGGGAGTTTTTTTTCCTCCATTTTAATGTGATGTGACAGACGTGATAGTTGTTTGTGTATTTCGGCTCTTTTTACTGTCAAGTGCGATATGTGCTATATACAGATATATTTTTCTTCTTCTTATCGTGTTTGGAGAATTCAGGAATTAATAAAAATTGACATCAAGTCCATCAAGTTAATGGCTGTATCCAAATGGGGACTGTATAGTGGACACATCATGTTGTAGTAGTGTCTGAATGTCCAGAGAGAAAAAGCAGGGCGCTTAGAATTTCTTCAAAATTGTAAAAAGTAGTGAGTCCCCTTGACTAGACCATAGACTGTAAATACTGTAGACATGGATGTAGCCCATGTGACTTTCCCCATTGCGTTCAGTGCCGGCTAATGAAGCCAGTTCCCAATAATGAGTTAAAGAGGGGCCAAAAGGTTTACATGTACGTCAATGGGCACTTCCGGAAACCGACCCGTATGCTAGCACGGCTTCAACCAGAGCTAGCCAATTATATCTCCATCAATTCACTAGCAAGGACCACGCCACAACCTAATACGTTAGAGGAATTTATTGGATGACAGAATTCTGTAGACATGATGGTGGGCAGATGAGACATGTGGATGGGGGCTCGGTCTCCGAAAGAGCTGGTCTGCCCGGCAGCTTCAGGACCCCCCCTCTCTGCAGGAATTGGTGCTGAAAGACAAGACGTGAGAAATGGGAAGGGAGGGTGGGGTCGACGGATTGAACGAACAGAATGAAGGGCTAGGCTGGTTATAAAGGGGGGTGATTAGAGGTGTGGCAGGTCTGAGGGAGTGGCTTGAGGAGAGAAGGTTGAGACCTGGTCCGCTCCTGAACCTCAGTTAATGGATATTAACTCCATTAATATACACCCTATGGATTACATGGGTCAATATAGACCACAATACATTGCAGAGTCAGAGGAAAACAGCCGACAGCAACAGGTCTTTGAACCGGACACAACACTGTTAAAGAGAAACGCCGCTAACGTTAGCTGCTTACCTTTAGCTTGAGATCGATAGCTTCCCCTCTCAGGCAAAAGAGTAATAATCCAAACCGTTTACTTCATTTATGTCAAATCCATATTGAATAAAACTAATCTAACTAATATTTATACATAAATATTCAATTGTCACTTGAGTTTGTTTGCTCTTTATAGAACAAATCCATTATTACCGGAGTCTAGCAAACTTTATAGTTGATGTAGTGCTCTCTTTCTGGGGACATTTCGGACACGCAGCTCACTTCTTTCTCCTTGGTGCAGATCATGTGACTAGCAAAGTGTGTCACGATGTCATGATCTGTGACTAAGATCAAGTAGTGCACTATATAATCTACTGCAGTGGTTCTCAACTGGAATCATTTTTCGTGAGCCTTTCTTGGGTAACACTTTTTACATACAGTATATCTGCTAAAAATGTACAAACATTCCTGAGTCTGTTAAAATGAGTTCTTTTGATTATAATTTTAGCGTTATAAGTTTATTTTACGTTTATTCAATTATAATTTGTTGGAGATGCAGTATTTTTACTATTTATATACTCCATTCAGTTCTTATTTTGGTTGTGGCTTGGCATATCAGTGGTGGATACGAACATCATACCAGATGATCTACTGTATTGTGCTCCACTATATACTGTAGCCAATGTGACTTGTTACTTTCTTGGATGTAATCTTATTTTAAACTATACATGAGATAAACCATTGCTACATCTTCTACTATGTTTATGTTTATAAAATGACCTGTACAAATGAGGTTTGAATTTGGACCAAGACTGGTCCTAGTACATAACAGGATGGAACAACTTGATTTACTAAAGGGCCTATGTCACCGGCCTGGAGACTAGTTCGCAACCTCACAGAGACTTGAGTCCAGAGGTTACATTAACTCAAAATTCTCTGTCAATGACTGAATATTTTGAGTTTTGACAGAAAATTTTGAAGGCTGTCTTTCATTTTGAAGGATTGAAAATCAAGCCATCGTCATCTTTTGAAAGTCTTATACACGTTTTAACACACACAAAATATATTGCTCACAAATTATATTTAGATTTGCATCCATTTATCCTGTAATCTGTATTTTCTTACATGTATAATACTAGGTATATAATGAGAAGTTAATTAATGAAGGATAAAAATAGCTTATGACAGATTTTTTACAACCCTGTCTGTCAAAATGACTGAGAAAAATGATCCCTAGCGAAACCACTGGTTGAGTCTCCGAGAAGTCTCCAGGTAGTTGCGGGAGACTAGTGGGAGACTTTTTTAAGTCTCCAACAGGTCTCAGAGAGGCCTCAATTCAGTGGTGGAGACTTCGTGGAGACTTATTTTGAACGTGACCGGAGAGACATGTCAACAAGGTCTCTGAGAAGTCTCCGAGACATCTCTGAGACTTCGCCGCAACTGAATTGAGACCTCCCCGAGACCTGATGGAGACTTGGAAAAAAGTCTCCAACTAGTCTCAGAAAAATTCAAACATGTTTGAATTTCCTGCAGCTCCCTGGAGACCTCCTGGAGACTAGGAGACGTCTCAGAGACTCAAATCTACCCCAGGTTTTGAACTAGTCTCAATGGGAGGTGAGATAGGCCCTTTAGTCTCTGAGTCTCTGGGAAGTCTCTGAGAAGTCTCCGGGAAGTCCCCACCGGTGAGATAGGCCCTTAAGCTAGATGATGAATTGCAAGAACTGCTTGAGACACAGATTTTATAGCGTGCTGCACCTACAACTCTTCATATTGTTAGTGGAGCAAGTAGCTTTTATGAGACATCTCAACGGCACCTGCTTTTTGCACCTCAGTAGCGCGCACTAACTCTCAGGCTGTTTGTATTTCCTGTTCTCAGCGTGGCTGGTAGCCGCTACTCTCACTGTCTCTTTTATTTCCTTGCGGACATGGGCTCAGATGGAAGTCGAGATCACTTTACTTAAACCTGACAGAGTGGAGCAGCAGGCCAAAGCTGCAGCCTCCCTGCAGTTGAGCACTCACTGAAATGAATGAGACGGCTTAAAGAAGGGAAAGGGTCTAGTTTCAGGATGGAAGGGCTGGAAATGGCTGGGATTAGAAGTTGCCACGAGAAAAAAGTGTGAATTTTTTGACGCATAGCTCTCATTGTTGTAGAAGCTTAAACAAATAATTTAAGCCCAATAGCCACATTATTTAATCTTTATCTAACCAGGAAAGTTCCATTGAGATTGAAATCCTCTTTTTCAAGGGAGTCCTGGGGAGACATTGCACTTTTGAGGACCGGCCAATAGCAGTTCTTGGGTTTGTCAAACTAATACAATTTATTATCCTTATTATCCATTCCAGTGCCAGTTTAGAGGTGATTATTCTTAGGACTGATCGAAGGTATTGGTTACGCTTCGGAAAGGATTACAATGGTAAATGGGCTGTGAATGTTGTCTGTACCAAATCTGGATAAAAGATCCAAGGGTGTGCTAGAATAACAAGACCTTAAGGTATGTTTAAAGTCATATGGATTACTGTCTGCTCATTACTGCTCCCCCAGCACCATTGAAGGATGGATTATGTGGATAGGCTAATAAACTATAGGCTACACCGTTGGGAACATTTGAAACTGATATTTCACAAGCAACTACTCAACCCCGAGTTTCTTCAGGGTGTGTTACCCAAGTTAAGTTTTTATTCCTTTATCATTATAAGGGACAAAGCAAGAGTCGTCAATCTTAGAGCAGTGTTTCCCAACCTTTTTGAGCCATGGCACATATTTTACATTACAAAAATATGAGGGCACACCAAAAATGGCACAGAAAGTATACTGTATTTATTGAAATATAACGACAATCTAGTCTTGGGCCTGTTTGGTTGAACGCAAAGCTGATCTTCTGGTGGGAATTGAAGCAAGACGCACAGAATTGAGTAGCAATCAGGGCAAATTGGCTAACACACGAAAAGATTTGTCATGTGTACTTTAGATGAGCTGATGCTTTCTGTCACAACACCGCTTTCATCCATTTAAAGAGATTTGTTTTGTTGCAGTTAGTCACATTATTTTTCATCGAGATTAAAAGCAAGAATTTACAGCGTCCTAATATCTGACAGACATTACGACTCGTGTTCCCCAACAGGATGGGACCATGCGTGCAGTGGAGCAAACACAATAGGGCTGAAGAGTTTCGAGTAAACGTGACTCTTTTATCTGAAATATTAATATTATGACAAACCGTTTGTGTCCAGAAGAAACATCAAATCCAACTTGATAATTGTTCTTTTGCTTTGAGAAGAAGGCTTGACTGAAAACGGCATCAAAAGGCATTAATCACTCGGCTTGAGGTTTATTTTGAGAACCCCACGCTTTTTAACATGACCCCGTAGTTGGACATGATGGGACTCCATTGCACATTGGCCACACTCTCCTAGAAAGCTATTAGCGAAATGTCTCCGCTTCAATAGGCCGGGATATACACGGGTATTGCAAAACCGAATTAGCCATTAACTTTCCTTCCCTTATGGGCAAACTTTGCGGACACATCAAGAGCGTGCCTTGGCAGTGAAGTTGACATACCTGTGAAAGCTAAACACGCCGCATTGACTTAAGGTGTGGGCTCATAGTTGTGTGCGGCCGCTGCTATGGACGAACTCTTGCACACAGGCGAGCGCCCAGCAGAGGCCGAGGGGAACAGCTGGGTGTGTTTGCTGGGTGACTGGGCCCATGCCGTGGCTTTGTTTGCTCGGCACCGCTTTCAAACAACGTCCTCAGCAGCCATCGAAGCGCACTCCGTCTGATGGGCTGCTTTTGTGAAGGAGAGTTGCGCTAGGAAATCGACAAGAGCCAAGTTCATTGAGAAATCGAGGAGAAATTTCAGTAATGCACCTGATAAGTTTGGCCCTGTGTGTTTTTTTTTTTCTTTCTTCCTGTCGCGCTTGATAATGCTTGGCCTATCAAAAGGGATAGCATGTAACAATGGCAGTCACGAAGGCAAACCTCAGCACTTGAACATAGTATAAACATTGAACTTTGCTTAACCAAAAAGCAAATATTAACAAGGATTAGCAAACGGAAACGGTATCAACAATAGGAAATCCTTACTGGAATAAATCATATAAAGTTGCACTGATTTGGGATCAGCTTGTTGATTAAAATGCACTAGTGGGGCCTGAGTGATGGACTACTGAGAGGTGACGAGTACTAGATCAGTTCTTCATCATAATTCAAAGGGAAAATGATGATGGTTAGATTATTATTTATTCCTAGAGACAGTGCACATTTATGGAAGATATTAATTTTATGGCTTGGAATATTTTAAGCGGGAATTTCTCTATTTAAATGCAGTGGTGGAAAGTAACAAAGTAAAAAGTCCAAGTAAAAGTACAAATTATAGGTACTTTTACTTTACTTAAGTACATTTTATGATGAATACTTTTTACTTTTACTTCACTACATTTCAGAGCCTGTATCTGTACTTTCTACTTCACTACTTTTTTAAATTGGGTTAAAAGTATTTTATTTTCCAAGTGACCTCTCTGTGATTAACTGGTTTAGTCCCAGTTTAGACCTGGTTTAGACCTGGTTTAGACCTGGTTCAGACCTGGTTTAGTCCTGGTTTAGTTGTGGTTTAGACCTGGTTTAGTCCTGGTTTAGTTGTGGTTTAGACCTGGTTTAGTCCTGGTTTAGACCTGGCTTAGTTCCAGTTTAGACCTGGTTTAGTCTTGGTTTAGTCCTGGTTTAGTCACAGTTTAGACCTGGTTTAGTCCTGTTTATACCTTGTTTAATCTGGGTTTAGTCCT
>OMNZ01109592.1:10184-26783 GCA_900303255.1 Lesueurigobius sanzi | reverse complement strand
GTGCATGGTCCAGGAGAGCTTCTCTGTGATGTGCACACCCAGGAACTTCGTGCTGGTCACCCTCTCAACTGCAGCACCGTTGATTGTTAGAGGAGCATGCTGGACCCGCACTCTTCGAAAGTCCACAACAATCTCTTTTGTCTTGTCCACATTTAGAGAGAGATTGTTCTGTGTGCACCACATGGTCAGACTGCTCACCTCACTCCTGTAGTTTGACTCGTCTCTGTTGCTGATGAGACCCACCACTGTTGTGTCATCTGCAAACTTGATGAAGAGGTTTGAGTCGTACTTTGGAGCGAAGTCATGGGTCAGCAGAGTGAACAGGAGAGGGCTCAGCACACAGCCTTGGGGAGCCCCCGTGTTCAGTGTGATGGTTCTGAAGGACTTGCCGCCGACACGTACAGCCTGTGGTCTCCCCATCAGAAAGTCCAGCAGCCAGTTGCACAGTGATGTGTTGATCCCCAGATGGAGCAGTCTGTGTATTAGCTGCTGTGGGATTATAGTGTTGAATGCTGAGCTAAAGTCTAAAAACAGCATTCTAACGTAGGAGTCCTTTGTTTCAAGGTGAGTGAGGGCTGCATGAAGCGCAGTGGAGATGTCATGTTCAGTTGAGCGATTGGACCGGTAAGCAAACTGGTACGGGTCCAGGGTGGGAGGGAGAACAGACTTGATGTGGTCCATGACGAGCCGCTCGAAGCACTTCATAAGAATTGGAGTGAGTGCTACTGGGCGGTAGTCATTAAAGCAGGAGGGAGGTGACTTCTTTGGCACCGGTATGATGGTCGTTGCTTTGAGGCACGTTGGGACCACAGCCTGCTGCAGAGATGTGTTAAAAATGTCTGTGAAGACTTCAGTGAGTTCATCAGCATAACCTTTCAGTACACCACCTGGTATGTTGTCTGGGCCCGGTGCTTTGCGTGCGTCGTCACTTCCTGATTCTACGGGTGAACTCTCGTTAAGCCCTGCCCCCTCTCCTCCTCCTGCTCTTATGCTTCTCTACTGTTGAGAGGGAGGGGGGAAAAGGGACAAAAACAGACCGTGGTGCTCTCTGCTGCAGCAGTAAAGTCATCTCCCATGTTTTTGAAAAGAAAGCTTCGCCAGAGATGGAGAGGTAAGTGCAGTAGGAGGAGCGTTGCAGAAAAGGAGCAGCGTTGCGGAGGAGCTCATGCGCTGCTAAAAATATCCACCGGGGAGAGATTACTCTGAACATGTGCAAGTGGCTAGAAACACAACTCCAGCTATGTGTCTGATGAGGAAACAACATTGTAACATGCTTAAAAGCTCTAAAGTCGATTTTGCATAATACCCCCCCTTTAACTAAATGTACATATTACTTGCATGTAATCAATAGAGCGCTGAATACCTTTTGTTCTCTTCAGGCCTTTCTCAAGTTGAAGACGTGGGACTGCATGTTTTCCATGCCGGCACTGCCCTGAAGGAGGGGGGCGTGGTCTCCAGCGGCGGGCGCGTCCTGACGGTCACAGCCGTCCGGTCGTCTTTCGAGGCGGCGTTGGAGGCAGCCAATAAGGGAGTGGCAGCGGTCGGCTTCCCTGGCGCCGTGTACAGAAGAGATATTGGGCACCGGGCCATTGCCTACCTGAACAAACACAGGTCAAAACCCCAGAAAATTACCTCATGCGACTAGTGTATTTCTGTTTTTGTATTGCATGTGTTTTTCAAATAAAGGATTACCACAAATACTGCATAATGTACTAAATATGTACATATTTTAATTGTTCACTGCAAAAAGTAATACGTTTTCTTGAAATAAATACATTTGCTCTTGATTTGCAAAAGTAATTTCAAGAAATTTGCCAATGGTCCAAGTTTTTTCAGTTGTCATCTGTACAGACAAGACCCTAGTAAGACTAGCTGAAGAATCTTTGCCTACGATTAACAAAAAATCTTAATTTACTTGGTATAAGATAATTGGTGAAGTTTATTCGTAATTTTAGTGTAAAAAACTTACCCCGTTGGTACATTTCTTGAAAAGTTTCTCAAATAAAGGCCCAATTTTTACTTATTTCTTGATTACTTTTTGCAGTCTAATAAACTAAAAAAAAAAAAAGCCTGTCCACAAATGAGTACAGTGCATTGAAATAGTAACAAGTTAAATCTCTATTCTAACAGGGGCCTGACCTATAAAGACAGTGGAGTGGACATTGCGGCTGGTAACAAGCTGGTGGATCTGATCAAACCGTTGGCCAAAGCAACAGCCCGCTCCGGTAGTCAAACTTAAGACATTTTGCGTGATTCGAGTATCGATTGTGAGGTGATTTGTCGCATAGGAAGGAATTGATGAAGCGTTTTGTTGTTGAAAAGGGTGCAACGCGGAGCTCGGAGGTTTCGCTGGGCTGTTCGACCTGAAGGCTGCAGGCTTTGTTGATCCCATCCTGGTGTCTGGCACCGATGGAGTTGGCACCAAGCTCAAGGTACATTTTACTGTGGTTTAAATTATTAGTCTCTTTATGCACGTTTATTAGTGGAGACCAGAACTATTTTTTGCAGCTGTATGTTTGGATCATCCATGTGGGGCCTCACTGGAACCCACGTTTGATATACAGCAGTGTTTGTTATAATGGCGTTATTGAGCTTAATTTGGAGCAGGTGCCAATACAACACTATGGGAGGGCAGTGTTAATTGCCCTCCCAAACAAACAACTAAATGTCATTAGTTTTAGTCTAATTTTAGTCAACAAAAATTTCATGTAAATTTAGTCGACTAAATTTGAAATGGATTGAGTAAACTTTAGATTTATATTATTATTTTAAAACATTTAATAATATTCTCTGCTTCTTGAAGCGTCTTCCACGTTATCGAAACACAGATAGAGCTGTTCCTTTGGCAATGAATGATACAAGGCTCTTTCAACCTGAAATTGGATCATTTTAGTCCCCTCTTTTCATTTTTATTTAGTGTTTTTTTAGCCGATGAAAATATCTGGAGATTTTATCTTTGCAGATTGCTCAGGCCTGTAACCAACATGAAGGCCTTGGGCAGGACCTGGTTGCGATGTGCGTCAACGACGTCCTGGCTCAAGGGGCTGAGCCGCTGTTTTTCCTCGACTACTTCTCCTGCGGCTGCCTGGACGTGGACGTAGCTGCTAAAGTGGTTGGTGGCATCGCGAAAGCTTGTGAGATGGCTGGCTGTGCTCTGCTTGGTGAGAAGTCAACACATGTAGTATTAGCAGGGGTGGTCAGTAATGAAGTATATTTACTTAAGTACAGGTTTTGAGGATCTGTACTTAAGTTGTCAACAAAAACGCTACTCAACTAATTACTTTCACATTTGACAAACATAATACTTCCTACTCCACTACATTTCTAGAATCCGGGCTTTTTTGCCCGTTACTTACAGAGTGCAGACAAGTTGGTTGTGTTGTTTTTTTCTCCGATTTAAAAACATTATGTACACTGATTTAAAACTATTTTATTGGTCTTTTAACCCCATCTTCATCTTTGTGGAACAAGGTTAGAGTTGGGTTAACCTGATTTTGATTAGTTACCCGCTATATAAAGTAAATCTAAAATATCTAGTAAAGTAATAAACAGCTGTTTTCAATTTACTAATTTTGGCCATTTATGCCTGCATGAGTTAAACCAGGGTGAACTGAAGAGGTAAAGACTCAAATACATCTTCAGAAGTATTGTATATTCCACAAAGTTATGATTCACAAAACTCATTTAAAATGAAATGTACTTTTTACTTCGAATACTCACAGTCGGACATCCGGGGATTTACACTCCCCTCCCCTTCGTTACTAAGGTGCAGGGGGCAAGCATCAGACAGCAACTCATAGGAAAGCATGGGTGGCTGCCCCTTCATGAGAATGGTGTCTGGGGTTGAAAAACGTGTCACTTACACGTCAGTCCGACCGTGAGGATGCTTACGTACTTAATAAAGCAAATACTTCAGTATTTATTAACTTAAGTAAATTTGTCACTGGACAACTTTCATTTTCATTGGACTAATATTTGACTATCTCTACTTTTACTTTTATTAATGAAATGAAGTACTTCGACCACCACTGCATTAATATACTAAATGTATGCATATTTTAGAGCAGTGATTCCCAAAGTGGGGTCCTCAGTGGCACTGCAGGGGGGGCTCCAAAAGGTTGAATACAGATCATTCATATTAAAATAAGATGAATTTGAATGAACTTAATATGTATTTGTTTAATTATAATAAGGATTTAGCCGATACACTGCAAAAACATCTAAAAATGTACATTTCTTGATAATTTCCTGTTAATTTGAGCAGGTCAGTAAAATCATCTGTTAAAGTCTGTTTGCACTTAAAACAAGAAAAAAAAAGTATTGCATCTAAAATAGGAATAAATATATTATAATTCTTATACATTTTAAATATATAGTCATTGGCAGATGTTTTTTTTACTTGGCAAGTCAGAATTTCTCAAATTAAATAAAGTTTAGCATGTTCAATTTTTAGTTACTTTTAGTTACTAATATTGGCATTTAAAAAAAAATAACTTTTTATTTTGTTAAATGTTTGTGGAATTAATGAGGCCTCGACCTGCTGGAGTTTGGGAAGGACTGTTTTAGAGCATTTTCTGAGTCTGTTTCAACGTTTAGGTGGAGAAACGGCCGAAATGCCAGGCGTGTACCCCGTCGGTGAATATGACCTGGCTGGTTTCTGCGTGGGAGCGGTAGAAAGAGGGGCTCTGCTGCCGAGACTCGGGGACATCGCGGAGGGTGATCTCCTGATCGGCATAGCCTCGTCAGGAGTACACAGCAATGGCTTCAGTTTGGTGCGCAAAGTTCTGGAGCGGGCGCACCTCACCTACAGCTCCCCTGCTCCCTTTGGCACAGCAGGACAGACTGTCGGTAAGCAGAGCAAAGAACTAAATAAATGCTCCCACCTCTGTAATAAATCTAAATGAAGCTGCTAATTCTTTTAAGGGGAAGTCCTTTTGACCCCAACGAAGATCTACAGTCGCCTGCTTCTGCCAATATTGAAAAGTGGAGCAGTTAAGGCCTACGCTCACATCACGGGGGGCGGCCTTTTGGAAAATATCCCCAGGGTGCTCCCCCCTGAGTTGGCAGTCGATCTAGGTGAGAACAAACTGGACACCGTCTCTGACTGATTTCATTGGCAATTCCCTTTATGTATTGTTTATTGTTATATCTATGAATTTTCTTGTTTTTATTGCCTTTGTGAATATATTTTTTCTTTGTTATTTAGATGCATCCCATTGGAGTATCCCATCCGTTTTCTCCTGGTTGCACAAAGAAGGGGGTCTAAGCGAGGAGGAAATGTCCCGTACATTCAACTGTGGCCTGGGGGCGGTGTTGGTGGTGGCCCCCCTCGATGCCCAGAGAGTCCTGCGGCAGCTGCAAGCCTATGAAGAAGCCTGGATAGTCGGGTCTTTGGCCAAAAAGCAGCTTGGTAGGTGGTCATTTGGAATATGGCTGCACAATACAGTTGTGGCCAGAAGGTTACATACCCGAGCAGAATATAAACCCATGCATTTCATAGAATATGAATGATAACACAAAAACCTGTTTGTTTTCTCTTTTCAACTAGAAACTAACCAAATGTCCCTGATCAAAAGTTTACATATTATGCTGAAGTGAGTTTTTCTTTGCTCCTGAACAATTTTCCTGGCAATTGTTGAAGGTCACGTAAATGTTAGATCAGGGACATTTGAGCAGTTTCTTTTTCATTATGATTTCAAAAGAGTAAACTTTCATATTCTATGAAAAATGGCCAAAAGATTTAAAGGGTAATATGTAAACATTTGGCCGCAATATTAGGTTATGCAATGTCTATATCGCAAGAAGCTACTGTATAATATATCACAAAATCTCTGACTGAGATTCACATTTTTGCAAACTAAAAAATATAATAAATGGAAGTTTTACCTAATTTAGTTTCATT
Source organism: Lesueurigobius sanzi (assembly GCA_900303255.1). Taxonomy (NCBI): domain Eukaryota; kingdom Metazoa; phylum Chordata; class Actinopteri; order Gobiiformes; family Gobiidae; genus Lesueurigobius; species Lesueurigobius sanzi. The sequence continues at coordinate 20,881 of OMNZ01109592.1, read as the reverse complement.
TTAGGCCTGTTTTGGAGTTTTTAGTGCTTATTGTTTGACAATAAAAACATCCAGTAATATCGCAATCATATCGTGATGGAAATATTGCACAGCCGTATCCCATGTACAGTACAGGCCAAAGGTTTGGACACACCTTCTCATTCAATGTGTTTTCTTTATTTTCATGACTGTTTACATTGTAGATCCTCACTGAAGGCATCAAAACTATGAATGAACACATGTGGAGTTATGTACTTAACAAAAAAAGGTGAAATAACTGAAAACATGTTTTATATTGTAGTTTCTTCAAAATAGCCACCCTTTGCTCTGATTACTGTTTTGCACACTCTTGGCATTCTCTCGATGAGCTTCAAGAAGTAGTCACCTGACATGGTTTCCACTTCACAGCTGTGCCTTATCAGGGTTCATTAGTGGAATTTCTTCTTTATCAATGGTCATGAAAATAAAGTAAACACATTGAATGAGAAGATGTGTCCAAACCTTTGGCCTGTACTGTATATATCACATATATCACATTTTTTCAATACAGTGCAGCTATGATTTGGAAGCAATGAAGCTAAAAAAAAAAAAGTACATACAAACTTGAGGGCAGACACTACTACTGATTTATTGAGTTTTGAACCCCAAAAAACAAGGGAAATTTTGAAATTTGAGATTTATTCACTAATAAGTTGTTTATTAACACATTGAGTGCCACTCTGTTTTTGGAATTTAGCTGTAGAGTGCCAGGAATCCAGACCTTTTTTTGATGTTTTTTGTAGCACCACAGCGTATTCTATGTTATAGCTATGGACACATACTATGGCTCGTTATGACTCTAAGCTCTCAGTGGGTGAAAACCGTTTATTTCTAATTGTCTCAGTTCCTGAGAAAAGTTAAGATCTCAAAATCACTATTTTTACTCTAGAAACGGAGATATCAGATAAAATGTCCAGACGAAATGCCCAGATAGTGACTTTTCATAAGTTTTTGTTCATCAGTTATTTCTGTTCTGTTCATCACAGAGCTCCCAATGTCACACATAAGGTGTGTGAGTGTCTAGTTTCATAATTTAAACGAAAAAAACAAGTTTTTTCGTTTTTGGCACTCAATGTGTTAAAAGAATATGCATGATATCCAAAGTCCCCGGCAAGTAAATCTTTGTATCTAATAGGCAAATATTCTTCAATCTCCATCTGTACTCTGTAGTTGAAGTGTAGGACATGTCGGTTTTAGTCCAAAGATCGTCATCAGCTTAATAACAACTTGAGCACGCTTGTGGGTCTCTTAAGAGTAAACCAGGAGGAGTTAACCTCTAAGTCCCTCTAAAGGTAGGAAAATATAAGTATGAATAGGCTAAGATGTTTTCCTACCTTTAGTACCAAGAGGAGGGACTTGGAGGTTAACCCCTCCTTCTGGTTTACTCTTAAGAGACCCATGAGCGTGCTCAAGTCTACAGAGTACAGATAATGACTGAAGAATCTTTGCCTGTACTCCTGTACGACTGAGAACCTACACAGACGGTTTGTATCTAATACATCAACAACATAAAATCCTGCATTTAAACCTGGCTCTATCCATTATTTCGCTTTTGTTGCTAAAAAAAAATATGGGCATTTTTTTACACATAAAACGTTTTTCTTTTATGGGAAAACAAAATGACAGAAAACCTTTTTTCATTTGTCAGTAAGATACAGCAGAAGATTCAAATTAGTATCACTCAGTTGCATTTTGCTCCTTCATCGTGTTTTTAGGTGGAGAGAGCGTGGTGGTTCGCAACCTGAAGCAAAGTCTACTGAACTCTGAACGGGGCTCGGCTGGAGATGTGATGCTGGAGAAGAACGGCCACAGCGCTGACAACAGCACAACGCGCATCAAGAGACGAGTGGGCGTCCTCATCTCGGGCACAGGTCTGAGAGTGAACTGAAGAACTGCACAAGAATAACTCTGTATCTGACACTTCTTGGACGTGGTTGTGTTGTTTTGTCAGGCACCAACCTGCAGGCGCTGATAGAGCAGGCCAGACGCCCCTCCAGCTCGGCAGAGATCGTGGTGGTCATTTCCAACCGGCCGGGAGTGCAGGGCCTCAAGAGGGCAGCACTGGCAGGCATCCAGACACGGGTAAACAACTCTGAATCACTTCTCTAGCATGGAATCCCGCGCTTTTGTGAAATTATTAATACAATCAATCAATTTATGTTTGTAACGCCCAATATTTTCACACGAGTCATCTCAAAGGTCGGTATGGACAAAACAAATCAATATCAGACATCAAGAATGATCAAAATAAGTCACACAAATGAATGTCACACATGAATGAAATGTCTCAACGAGATGTAATGTCCCGTAAATAAGTAAATCGCTTAGAGCAACAAGCTTAGAGTATCCCACTTCCTTAGACCTTCCTCCACGGCGAGGAACAACCCATAAAACCACATGGGAGAAAACTAGGAAACCTCGAGGGGAACCATTTTGGGGGAAGAATCCATCACCCTTGGACGGATGGGCCAGTGGTACATTAAAGCAATACTGGAAGTTTTGACAAAGCTATATGATTAATTCAAGTTATTTCTGGCTGTCCTTTGGTTCAATGGGTTGCGTTCATGTGACATCACAACATTTTAAGTGGAGGGCAGCTGATAATTCAATGCTGGTAACTGTCAAAATGAAGATTTCTAGTCTTAGTTTATTGCTAGTTTCTTTTGAATTTCCTGGCCAATCCACATGAACTGAAAACCGTTAAAAAGTTCAACGTCTTCTCTGTCAGCACATATGAACTAAGGCCAAATTATTTTCTCATGAAGTTGTCCAAAAGTGGTGACAATATTCAAAAACATGTTCATGATTTTGGCCAGTAGAAAGGACTTTCAGCCATAAGAATATGGCAGATTTGTGACTTAAATCACGATCAGGGAAAACATTTCTTTGAGTTTTACCATTATTTGCCAAATGCACTTAATGAATAGAAATGAGACGTTCTGGTGTTGAAGTAGTGAATCGTTTGTGCTTTGTGAACAGGTTGTAGACCACAAGTTGTACGGAAGCAGAGCCGAGTTCGATGGAACCATTGACCGAGTGCTGGAGGAGTTTGGAGTCGAGTTGGTCTGTCTGGCCGGCTTCATGAGGATTCTAACTGGGAACTTTGTCAAGAAATGGAACGGTACAGGGAGTTTGTGAGGCAACCCTTCTGACTAAATTCATGAGACGTTTTTTGTTCATTTATTTATTTCAACAGGAAAGCTTTTGAACATCCACCCCTCTCTGCTGCCCTCCTTCAAGGGAGTGAATGCCCAGAAACAGGCTTTGCAGGCTGCGGTGCGGGTTAGCGGATGCACGGTCCACTTTGTCGCAGTAAGCACTCAACGATACTAGCATTGCACTTCTTTCACCCATATATTTAAACTGTCTTTGCTTGTAGGAGGAGGTGGACGCCGGAGCCATCATTGTCCAGGAGGCGGTGCCGGTGCTCTGTAACGACACAGAGGAGAGTTTGTGCGACAGAATTCGAGAGGCTGAACATCGGGCTTTTCCGGCGGCGATGGAGCTCGTGGCCAGCGGCTCTGTGCGGCTCCGGGAGGACGGACATATCTCCTGGAACGCACAAAGTTAGAGAAGCATTAACTGTTTTAGCTGTAGACAATTGAATTAATGTCGTATTATGCACTGTAGAATTAACCTAGTGTTGATTTACACTGATAACATTCCATATGTGTCATGAGTTTACCAAGGGGTGCATGGAAAATAAAATTTGCACTGGATATGCCTTTATAGAATATTTCAGTTATTTTTTTGTATATCAATTAATATATATAACAGCAAAATACCTTACATAGCATACACAATCAATGCAATTAAAAACATCCATAGACGGCAGACGAATATACAGCCATATACAGAGTTAAGATACTCCGCTATATGATTTGAATAACATTATGCACGATAGCGCTGCACGATTTACAAAAAACCTAATTGCAATTTTTCAGACAGAAATTGCGATTTGGTTTGCGATTTCAATTTTATATATTCATATTGTATATTTTTCATGTAATTGAGTATTTTCTAAGCATGAGACGATATGGAAATCTTTCGCTTAGGGATGTTTATTGTGTCTACTGGTTGAACAGCTTGTGAGTTTCTTTTATTCAGACACTAGGATTAGAAATGTTAAGGTAAAGAAACTACATTTCTAATCCTAGTGTCCGAATAAAAGAAACTCACAAGATGGAAATTTTTCCTCGAGATTATCTTGGACAAAATGATTGCGATTCACAATATTATCACAGTAACTATTCACTATTCACTGTTCACTTATGGTGAAAAGAGTTTAGATTCTGCTGTAGCTGGACTTAAATTACATTAGCCATGTGCTCTGGGGCCGTGGTTTTAGAAATTATTATCCTCATAAGTGATGATGCAAATTGTGAAAAAAAAAAATGAAATGGCTACAATCCACTAATTGTGCCTCCTTCCCTCCCCACAATTACCAATATTATTGTTCATTGTCCCAGCTCTAGTATTGTCAGCAAAATATACTTCTAAAAGTGCAATTACACATGGGGTACTCATTTATTACATTTTAGCTTCATAAATCACTGGAGACACACGACAAAAGAAAAACCCTCAGCCTTTGGTGTTCGGTAATTGCAGTTTTTTAAATTGCAATGTCGATGCGATTAATCTTGCAGCCCTAATGCATAACGTGCCATGAAAATTATGACAGAGGAGCCCTTAGCGTCCAGATAATTTCAAATACCAATCACTGCCATCATCCACCGGTCACCAGTCCATTCAATTAACGCATTTATTCATTAAATATCCCTTAGAAATATATACCTGTAACACTATAGAAGGTCACCTCCTTGTTGCCATCCCCAGAATGATGAGTAAACCCTATTGTGAAAGTAAACCGGGGCGTAGATGAACCGGCAGGCACCGCTTGGCTATGTGCGAGTATGGTGCAGTTAAAAAGTCGGGGTGTGCTACTGTGTGCAAGAAATTGTTCATAGTTTAGCCAGCAAATGGACATAAAGACGAAACGTGTTTCATTCAGCACATTATAAAAATATTAAGAGGAACCATACTTCATACTTGTGCAGATGAAGGAAGAGATACATAGTCATACACATGGGTGGGTACTGCACTTACGTAGAGTTTTGTTGACAACTTATTACTTTTACTTAGGGATGCATCGATACCACTTTTTCTCAAACCGATACGAGTACTTTGATTTGAGTACTTGCCGATACCGAGTACCAATACGAGTACAAGGCATTTTCTTCAAACATACAACTTTGTAGCTGGGTTAAAGTGTTTAGTTCTCATTTCCATTTACTGGAGTCATTTATCAATTATATTACTTTTAAGAGAAGTTTAATCAGAGTTATACAGTTAAAGTAAGTTATTTTATTGAATATAATATTTGTAATAAGCATGTGTAATGATGTGTTTTGGGTCTCACAATTTTCATTTCAGATGAAAATTATAGGAAATATTTATGTCCACACATTGTACACACTGTTCATATCCAAAAGTTAAATAGCCTGTGTTGTATTTGTATATAATAGTATGTAGATGGTTACTTATTATTTTAACTAGACTGGCCTCATTTAGCCTCCCTACAGCTGGCGATATGGTTGATTATTTTTATCTTGCAGCTTGCTTGTTAGCATAATAGTGGATATTTTAGCTCCAGGAGCAGCTAAATGTTGGTCAATATGGACATGCTACACCTCTTGCAAAAGCTGTTCCTGAGGCCGTTTTAGTCGCTGGGTTTATTTTACAGATGCATTTAGTCCCTAAGCATAATATGCTAAGAATCGTCGTTAGCGGTTAGCTGCTGGTTAGCCACATTAGCGCTGCCTTTGTCAACACGGTAGACGCACCACTGAAGTAAACATTTGGCACTGGTTAAATTTTGCATAAACTGATTAAGGGAATGAGTCTGTAATAAGTCAGATCTGTGTGGAGGATTCTATTTCCTCTTATGAATGCTTCAGTTTGAAGCTCTGTCAGGCTGCTGTGAGATGCGCTCACTGCAGAGCCTGCGCTCATAGGTGCAGCACTTCAATTGGTATCGGTCCCTTAGTATCGGAGCCTCATTAATGAGTACGAGTACACGGAGGGGGTATCGGCCCGATACTGGTATCGGTATCAGTGCATCCCTACTTTTACTCCACTACATTTAACAAAGATTTTCTACACCACTGCATTTCTAAAAATAAAAAAGCTCTCATTACTTGCACCTCACGGATTGCAGACAAGTGTTTTTTTTTTTTTTTTTTTAGCATATATAGTATTATTTAATTGAGACCTGATTTAAAACTATTTTATTGGTCTTTTAACCCTATCTTCACTTTTGTACAAGGTTAGAGTTGGGTTAAGAGGAAAAGACTAAATTACAACTTCAGAAGTATTGTATATTCATATGTTTCATGTTTTTGAAGCTGCAAAGTTATGATTCACATTCATTTTGAATGAAATGTGCTTTTTAGTTCAAACTAAATAGAATAATGTAATTTTACCCTTCAGTCGGCATCACGTTCCCTCGCTCCACCTGAAGCGCAGCACTGACAGACGCTCGTTTCCAGCTCTGGTGCTTAGGCAGACCTCTCCCCTCAAGCCACTCTTTCCCAATATACTGATGATTTCATCTGTTTAGAAAGAGGGAAACATTCATTATAATAATTCACTGATACGAAAAAGAAGACATGGTAGTAGTGCTAGTGCTCTCACCTGGGTTGTTCTCAATGATTGTGATGAGATAAAACAGCCCCTTCTTGGACAACAGCTGTGGGATCACTGGTAGGAATCTGTCTACGACTTCTCTGCCTCTATCTCCACCGGCCCATGCAGCTTCTATACCTGAACTGCCCACCTGCATCATAGCCACAATATCTAATTACTTGAAATGCTTGGGATATACTCATAAGAGCAACCAGACGATGCAAAATGGAGATGCAGAACGTGTATTTTGATCATTAATCAACCTCAAACCTACCTCCTCAGTGGGTGTGACCACATAGGGAGGGTTAAACAGCAGCACATCCGCTTTTCCGTTCAGCCGTGGCAAAAGGCAGTCTACCTGAAGAGACAAGTCATTAGCGAGGGTTTTGGCTTCATTAAGCTGCAAAGTGTGTTGTAAATCCTCACCAAATTAGTGATGACGGGCTGCAAGGACACGGCGTTACAGGAGGCAGTTTTGGCTGTGCACTTTGCAGCGGCGGCATTAACATCGGTGCAGCTGCAAAACAAACACAGGTCAAGCTTATTTGTAAAAGGACATTTAATTCCCCAAAGACAACATTTAAGAATTGAATGCAATAGAGGACTACAATTGTTTATACTTTTATGAAAAAGGACAATGGTTAGTGTGGTAGTCGCTAAAAGCAGAGGCAGGTGTTACTAGAGGAGCAGTGCCGGTACTGACCTCTTTGGGGCCCTAGGCGTAAATCTGTTCCGGGGCCCTACAATCAGGGCAGGATTTTCGAACTAGTGAGGTCCAGAAAACATTTAAAAAGGGGGGGTCTGGTGGTCCTCCCCCAGGAATTTTTTTTTAAACTTAAATGTGATTTCCTACAATCTGGTGTATTTTAAACGATCCAAAGTACTTTGATCTGGTCTAAAAAATAATAATTTGTGCTTTAAATAATGCTTCATTTCATATTCATTTTAGTGTTTAATGTGGGGCCTGTTATAGAAAATGCAATTCACAGCAGATATGAGTAGAAAGTAGAAACTGCGCTATTTTAGTAAGTCCACTTATCATGAGGGTCAAGTTTACAAGTCAAGTCACATTTTAGTTGGCACGTCACCTCAAGATGTACATGTCAGAGTTAGCCCTAGCTATGTGGGACTATTATTACTTCTTTTATAAATATGTTTAGGCCCACAGAATACATTAAAAATAAATCCTTAAAAAGAAGCAATAGTCAAACCCATCCCTTTTTTAACAGATCTTGGATTTGTGTTTTAAGTCTAATCTTCATTCAATTGCTGCAATATATTAAAGCTGTGTGCTCCATAATGTGTACCAAAGTGGCTAAAACACCGGAACCATATTTTAAAGTAGGGGGGCCCCTTCATAAACATGCTACCTAATGCCTTTTATACATGAGCTGTTTTCCCGTGCAGTCTGAAAGATATTATAAAAACAGACTATTTTTATAGGTTTCTGACCGTTTTTGTCAGTGGTTCCCCTACAATGCCCCAGCCCCTGTATGGTCGGATTCGTCCCTGCTCAAAGGAGATTTAGCACAGCCTTCACTCTTGACAGTCATTGCACTCTCTGTGGAGTCAAAAAATCATATGCACCTTATTCAGCAGAATTGCTTATTTTTTATAAATTTGATGGTATTTTTATTGTAACTGAATGAATTTTCACATTTGTTTTGTTTCTCATAAGTTGTCACTATTGAAACATAAGTCACACCTTTAGGCTCAAACAATTACTCAGTACTCAACTTTTTACCAGTGGTGGAAAGTAACCAAGTAAAAAGTACAAACTATAGGTACTTTTACTTTACTGAAGTACATTTTATGATGAATACTTTTTATTTCACTACATTTCAGAGCCTGCATCTGTACTTTCTACTCCACGACATTTTAAAAATTGGGCTAAAAGTATTTTATTTTCAAAGTGACCTCTCTACAGTGAACTGGCTTAGTCCCAGTTTAGACTAGGTTTAATGGTTTACTCGTTTAGACCTAGTTTAGTCCTGGTTTAGACCCGGTTTAGTCATAGTTTAGACCTGTTTTAGAGTTAGTGGTTTACTCGATTCGACCTGGTTTGATTCAAAGGATTTAAAAAATCCTGCACGATAAACTCTTAAAAAATACTTTTTACTCATGAAGTACATTTATAATCTGATACTTTTACTTTCATTTTTGGTCCTGTATCTGTACTTTTACTTAAGTAAGAATATTGAGTACTACTTCTACCATTGCTTTTTACTTCTAATTTGAGAAAAAAACAGGTTAATGTAACGTTACTTTAAGTAAATATTCTGGCTACTCTACACATCTCTGTCTGACAGATGCATCTTTAGGTTGAGTGAACTTACATGTACAAGGCTGAAGCTCCCAGCACAGACGCTAAAAATGCAGATACCACTCCAGAGCCGCTGCCGACTTCTAAACACAAACTCGGCCTAGAATTGACAAGCAACGATTTAACCAATATTTAGATGGATAGTATTAAAACTGCGATGCTAAGCTAGTTGTAGTAGTGGTCTTCTCACCTCATTTCCTTCAGCATCTCTGCATCTTTTTCCAGCGCGTCTATCAAGAGAAACGAGTCCTCCGCAGGCTCGTACACTTCACTAAACTCTCCCCGTCCCGCATGGGAGTAGATAGGCGTGGGGTAACTTGCTGCCATCAACGTGTACGCTTTGTTTATATCGCAAAATGCTGTTAAAACTACAAAAACGTGAGGGAACCGCTTGACGCATGCGCAGACATTGAATGGACAACTTTTTCTACAAGTCGTTGGTAAGTAGCCTTTTTGCAATACCGCCACCTGCTGGACGGGATGTTCATTGCATAAATTAAAGTCTGACAAAGGAATACGGCTACCTACCTATTTTTGGTTGTTTTTTTTTTTTTTTTTTATTGATACATTATCACTATATTATGACTTTTTCATTTTTGATAGTAGCCTAAGTCATAAATTGTGCCCAGAATGTATCCTTGACTCCAGTAACAGATGCTTTCCCCACCTGCTGCGCCCTCTTATTAAGGCCACCAGATGCCACTGTTTGTGTGGGATAATGTCTTATGTCTGGGAATAACCTTATTTACTGTACGTTGCGACTGAAGGGATCCAGGCAGTTCCAGCAGAAATCCGGGAACGAGGCGGTGCACAGTCCGCATCCTGTATAAAAGAAACATCAGCACCACTATGTTGGCTGAGGACAGGAGATTTTTAGGAGCAAGACGACACTGCATAGGGATTTAAGATTATCCTTTCGTGGGGTGAGTACCTACAGCATGCATTTCGTTTGGTATATCCCAATCCTAGCACCGTGTTTGATGATTCTTTACAAAAAATGTTGGTATTTAGCAGTAGCGTGACATGTTATTTACACTGCAAAAAAAAAAAAGTGTGGATTTAAGAACGTTTTACCTAAATAATATGAGTAATTCTGACAAGACAAAAATCTGCCAAAGGGATAAGATTTGTGTACACTTAAACGTATTTCCTATTTTTTAAGCACAATCTATATTTAGTATTATTTTAGGGGCAATAAGATGTCTGTTTGTTTTATTCTAAGTACAAAAATACTTATTCCATTGGCAGATCATTATACTTGCCTGTTCAGATCCAGGTCAAATTATCTTTCAAGAAAATTGTACTTATTTTTGGATTAGTTTATGCAGTGTATGATTTCATTTGTAATTTTTTTTATTTACTATTATCAACTTTATTGGAAGGAGGAATGAAATGGCCTTTTACAAAATTAAATTGATTCACTTATATGGACAGTAAAATACAATTAGGGCTTGACATGTTTATGAAATGCTCATTTTGGAATTAGCCTACCATGACAATAATCTACCAATTTACTAATCCACTAATTTATTCACTGATATATTAAATTTACGTCAATGTATTCTATATTGACGGGATATATCCTATATTGCTGGTCTTTTAAGTTGAGCTAGTTTAATCTCTTAACAGATTATACTTCACCTGGAAACATAAATTGCCAGATGCACAATAA
>OMNZ01109592.1:0-10164 GCA_900303255.1 Lesueurigobius sanzi | reverse complement strand
TTCAATTAATGCACTTATTCAACATTTCTTCATAGATTTACACTTCAAAGGCCATTTTCTGAAGATGTATATTTCTTACACTCTACACTTTCGTAACACCTATAGATGTCAAACCTTGTCTTGTACTTGACAATATTTGAAGGTTTGTTCAGAAGGATTTTTCAATGTTATTCAATAAGGCGAAATTTGAATTCTTACCGATTTTTTCAGTAATTACTAAATTGAAAATTCCCTCTGAACAAATCTTTGCAACTAATATATCAACAAAATAATACCATACATTGAAATCTGGCTTTACCCATTCTGTAGATATCATTGCCGAACATATAGGCAATTGTTTTACACTCAAAATGTATGTCAGTAATAAACAGCAAAAGTTGAAAATTGATATCACTCAATTAAAACATTTCCCCTGCTCACCTGTAGTGTCTCACTCACAAACAACAGCCATGACACACCTCCTTATTATCACTGTGAGCCAGCTGTGCCCACATGAGTTTAGATTTATGCCCACGACACGACGTGATAAATGCTTTTGTGGTGGAAAAGTGCTTTAGCTGGTGCCCAACAGGAGCAGGCGCTGTGTTGGAAACCAGACTCTTGGCACTGTAAAACATTTAACTAGGTCCATAATGGTCTAGGTCCGGTCTAAAGCGGTCTGGAATCACTTTACTATTGAGGTCGCTTCACCTTTTAGTTCAATCAGAGTCCAATCTAGGTTTTTTTCTTGCATCTTTGTTGGTAATCCACTACTTTTATTTTATTGTTATGCATTTTCATTAAAGGCTCTGAAGTGGTGCTACTTCCTTACTTAATATTGTGTAGCTTAATATAGGTTTGTGAATTCAATCACTATCAAATAATGATCAGGGAAAACATTTGTCAATTTTCTTTGTGGAAATTTCTTTCACAAACGTTTCTGAAATCAAATTTCTTGAGTGTGAACGCAATCTATTGATTAAAAATAATCATAATACGTATATTTGGTGTTAATTTTGAGTAATTATGACTTACCAGATAAAATAATATACCGCTCGAATAAGTATTTTTGCACTTAAAATAAGAAAGAAACATTTTTTTTCAAGTAATATGTAATTATTATTATTTTTTTCTAAATTGAAGTGCAAAAACAAACTTACTCAAATCAAGGAAGGGCAAAACAAGTTTGATTCCACCACTGCAGTGGTTCCCAACCAGGGGTACAGCTATTAAAGGCATGTTACTGTAAAAAGTGAGAGTTTGAGAGTATTTGGTGTCTTTTAACTGATAAATAGGAGTTTTAGTTATTCACTTTCTAAATAATCAAAAAACCATTGAGTGAAGGGGGTACTCGGAGTATGAATTAATAACCCAAAGGGTACGCAAGACAAAAAAGGTTGGGAACTACTACACTACTGTGTAAAGAACAAAACACAAAATCATGGTATAGGTTTTTAAATATTTACTAAACAGTTGGGTCATCATGGACATTTTCTTTTTGGTGCGTGAAGTATTGATTTGGAAACCTCAGGGCTTGGCATTGTCTAGACATCAAATTACCACTGTATGTTGTTGCCTCATAATTAAGAGCTCACAGGAGCGTGGACCATGCTGTGACTCACCAAAAGCTACACTAGACGCTCGGAAATGGTCTCCGGAGCTTGTTGATGCTCGGAGGTTGTTTACCACAGCAACACCTTGTACACACACGGCAAAGATTATCTCTGATTTTTGCTATCTTTGTTTGCCTTCATTGTTTGTAAAGTTTAAACTGTTGGTTGTGTCCGAAATCGTTCTTAACTTTCACCCCCAAGTTCTTCACAGAGATGACTTTATCAACATGTTTCACAACCTTCAGGGTCACTCCCACAATAACTTTGGACTGTAGCCGGGATCTAACCCTCAACCTAATCATGAAACGACCCGCTCTGCCATCTGCGCCACTGTCCTTCCTAACCTGATATCTATCTAGAACAGGGGTAGGGTATCTATGGCTCGGAAGCCAAATGTGGCTCTTTTGATGACTGCATGTAGCTCTCAGATAAATCTCCTGAAGACGTGTAACAATCCAGTTATAGATCCAGAGCAGTGTACTATCGGTCCAAATGCATACAATCCAATGTTGGCCATAACATTCTTCTCCACGTGTGCATTGTCCGATCACGGCAAACATCTTTTTTTTCCAACATGTAAAAACATAAAGTTGTCCAGGAACAGTCCATAAACCTGCTCTGCGGCAGTCACAGTGAAACTTAAAGAGTATTTAGTATTGTGACACAGGGGCACATTTTATCATTAAGCAGCTTTGGGAAATTGGAATTACCAATTTTATCCTTTAAAAAATAAACAGATCACAAATACTGCCTAATAATACATATTTATTATTTCATAGCTAAATGGTTACACCCCTAGTAAGAACTATTTTATGTATTGGATAACTCCAGTATAACTATGTTGCTAGAAAAAAAAGAAAAGAAGAAATTCTGAGACTTATTACTGTCACAAAAAAAATATTGTATGGCTCTCACAGAAATAAATCTTAATTTTTGTGACTTTGTTGGCTCTTTTAGCTAAAACGGTTCCCGACCCCTGATCTAGAATATTAGAAAATCAACTTTTCTGTATAAAATGCCCCTTTCACTAATGCAAAGCTATTGAAAAATACTTCAGCTGGCATCATTATCTCATCACAGATAATAAGAGAAATGTGAAAACCTGTCCCAAGCACAACTTCCTCCAGAAAATTTTACTTATTTCTTTTCTAAGTGCAATCATTCACGTTTGCATTCTTTCTTTGTTTTGTACAGTGGAGAGTGACTGTGCCGATACCATGTGGCTACAACTGAGGTGGTCACACTGATCACTGGACCGCCGTAATAGTAAGTCTACACCACAGCTTTCCTCCATTGTGCTGTTTTTAGATGCTCCCAGACTTTTCTATTTTGAGTTGTAATTAGGTTGAGAGTTTGTTCTTTTTATTCCCACAGCTGTGAGGAAGCCTGCTGCTGGGGACTGCGATGTGTGGACCTGCCTGGCCCCTGTGTCTGCTGCTCAGCTTTGTGCTTTTGGCTGCGTCACAGGCTTTGGGTAAGAATGGGATCAATCATAGTGACGCCTGTAAATCGCTACAGGTCTACCAATCATTTTAATGGAAGCACGGGTTCTTAGAGTAGCTGTTGGATAATGCAGAACCAGGTGGAGCTGACTCAACATGACTGCACCTCCATGTTTGGATTTGGAGTCTTAAAGTGGCATTATCCACTGAGGTTAGTGGATATAGCACAGGTCTATAGTCACTCAAAGATCCCTGGTTCAAGACTACATCACATTGTGGTGTTTTCTTTAGCAAATGAAGTTCCCTCAACAAAATAAATGATAAAATAGCACATGCTTTGTATGGATTTTTTTTAAACCCGTAGTCATTATTAGACACAATAACTCCAAGGGTGATCAGAGCTGGGACTCAAACCCACGACGCTGAGGACAACACATTGTTCTGCCATTTGTGCAGCAGCTCTAACCACTTATGGACTCTCATTGGACTCCATTTATTTCATGGATAACAGCTGTGATTTTTTTAAACTTGTTTTTAGTCTTTTAGTGTTGCTGACCATTCACCAAAACAAATGGTGACTAATGATCGCTCTTATGCTGCTTACTGTATATGCCACTTAAATAATCTGAGAGCTCCAGGAAATCTGATAAAGATTATAATTTTGGTGTGCAAATAAACATAGCCATTGGAGCAGCAGACGACTGAATCCTGTGCTATATTTTAGTTGTCAAGAGATTTAGCAGCGTCAATTTCGTCTAATAACATATTTCACCATAATTTTAGTCATATTAATACTTTTGTGACTGAAATTAGACTAAAACAAAAAAAAAGTTAATGAGACTAAAACTTCCAGATATCATGGTCGACCTACAAAAAACGAAATAAAAGTGACAAGAGGGGACTAAAAACATGTGAACCTCAGTGACACTGTTTGAAAGAGGATAATTTCAATTCACAGCCAAAGGAACTGAACTGAAGCAGAGAATATCATTAAATATGTTTAAATTACACTATCTACTACGCTGACTCATGGACTCTAACGAGACTCTGACAACACACACATTCCAGTTTTCAACACTAGTCCACAGGGGGCTTTTAAATTACAATGGATACAATACATTTCTTACCAGATCAAAACAAGGCACATGAAGTATATTCAATTTTACACATGAGAACAACTCTGGCCAGATCTTAACCACTGTTTGAGCTCTCTGCTGAAGATCTATTAGTCTGCAGTTTTAGTCCAGTAGGGAGAGACTTCCACAGTTTAACCCCCTTGAAGGAGAAGCTGGATTGTCCAAAAGATGTTCTGAACTTTGGGAGCACACAGCCCCCACTGACTGAGGCTCTGGTGGAGGCTCTGGGAGCAGACTGACATCTCACTATGAGCCTAGAGAACAGTGGACACACACTTGTTCAAACATTTACAAGTTCATTTCAAAATAGTCAAATTTACAAAATTTTCAAAAGTAAATCGTTTATGCTTTTGTATGATATCAAAATGATGCCATCTCATCGGTTCTTGTCCATTAGAATTGTTTATACAGAGAGGTTACTGGTTCCAGAATATAAGCTGATGTCTGAGACCACGCTGTGATGCAATAGGACAGATGTGAAAAGACCATTGCATGCATATACAATACAGCAGCATGATGTGGTAACTCTCTTCTGATAAAACAAAAACAGTTAAGATGGATTTGGACCATTTTACAAACAGTTTACTTGACTTTGGCATTTCAGATGTTTATCCAAGAATATACCCAGGAATTTAGTTTCATACACCTCTTGAATAGGTTCATGGTTTAAATTAACCTCAAAACTGTTTTCGTTTAATAAGCAGGAATTATTAGCAACCTCCATCTCTAGCTTTTACCCAAAACCTAAATGAAACAATCAATCAATCAATTTATTTTTGTAATTCCCAATATCATAACAGAAGTCATCTCAAAGGTCGGTCTGGACAAAAACAAATCAATATCAGACTCAAGAATGATCAAAAATAAGTCACACACGAATGAAATGTCTCGACCAGATGTAATGTCCCGTGAATAAGTAAATCACTTAGAGCCTAAGGATGGAGTATCCCCCATCCTTAGACCTTCCTCTACGGCGAGGAAAAAACCCAAAAAACCAAAAACCACATGGTAAAAAAATTGAGGAAACCTCGGAGAAAACCAATTTAGAGGAAGGATCCATTTCCCTTGGACGGATGGGCTAGTGGTGAATTTTGGTCGACCAGAATCCAATAGCAATGTCCAGCAAGAGTTGCAGGAGAAATTTAAACTGGTAAACGTCCCCGGGTGGACTGTCTTTACTGTCTTTACTGTAAACATGTCTTTATTTGTAGGTGCGGTCATTGCCCCTGCCACTGTCACCACGGAGGTTGGTCAGCCTTTGAACCTCAGCTGTGACCTCATCACTGCTGCAGACGATAAGCTCTACCAAGTGCGCTGGCTGGACACACGGGGGCAGATAGTGCTGGCCTACGAGCCCCCCTTGAAACCTCTCATCTCCCCCACGCACATCAGCCTCCAAGACCCAAATGTCCTGCTCCACCCTTCTCACAGCGGAGGCATCAGTCGCATCACCATCAGAGCCGTGAGGCCGCAGGACGAGGGCTGCTTCAGCTGCGTTTTCGACGTCTACCCTCGAGGTCAGCAAGAGGGAAAGACGTGCTTGACGGTCACAGGTGAGACAGTCATTTTTGGAAACGCTTTGCCTTTCTTCGCAAATTTCCTCCAATGCGTGTTTTCTTGGTTCAAAGTGAAAAGCTTACAATCTAATGGGTCTCAAACAGTGATGATTTTGATGACTGCACTGCAAAAAATTGTGTTTTAATGAGTTAAAATGATTGGAATTAAGAATATAAGCTCTGGGCATGTCAAGCAAAATGTGTTTCATAAAAATGTATTCAGATTGTAGTGCTATTTTACTATTTGTTAGCATAAAATTAGCCTTAGCCTTTCGTTTCAGGGCTAAAACATCTACATTTAACACAGATGTCTCATAACGAGCCCCATTAAGTATGAATAGGCTAAGATGTTTTCCTACCTTTAGTACCAAGAGAAGAGGGACTTAGAGGTTAACTCCTCCTTCTGGTTCACTATTAAGAGACCCACGAACGTGTTTAAGTCTTTATTCGCTGAGGACGATCTTTGGACTAAGATCGAAAAGTCCTACACTTCAACTACAGAGTACAGATGAAGACTGAAGAATCTTTGCCTAGAATGTAACCTAATTTGGTTAAATATTTATTTATTTATTTGAACAAGACGGCTAAATCTTCATAGGAATAAACAAGAACAGGAAACAGTTAGCAGAAAGTTGTCAAGCCAAGTCAAAAATCTGCCATAAGAAATTTTCTTTATTTAGAGATCAGATAATGAATATAAAATTGCATTAATTATTAAATTTGTATGTCCTATTTGAAGAAAAAGTAATTCTTTGCAGTGGAAAATGTTTCATCCTAAGTTCAGTCAAAGTAATATTTTTTCTGACTAAAATCGAACTAAAACTATGACTCTGAGATATTTTCGTCAGCTCATAAAAACTAAATAAAAATTGAAAGAAAGGACTAAAAACATGGCCTCATCATTTACATCCACTGCCAAAGAAACAGGTTTGCGCTTTGTTCATGAGGCAGAAGCTCCATGAAGCACAGAATATCATTACATATGTTTGAATGGGATTTAGTCAACTACATTTACCTGCCTGAAAGAATTGTTGATGAAATCTTGACTGAAAGGAAAGTACATTTTTGTCAAAAGCCTAAGACCAAAACTAAATTAAAATGAGTTATGTCAAAAATGAACACTGGTCTCACATAAGACTTTATAAGATACAGTTCCATAGTAATCAACAGTTATCTGAGGACAGGGGGCTGTAATTTTCATTCCAGACAGAACCCCCTCGTTACGGACTGTGTCTAAACAAGCAACAGCATATTTCAGAACTGTGACATCATCTGCATACCCTCTACAGATCTCATTGGGCAATTAGCTTTTTTTTTTTATCTTCAAGGAGAAAATTCAAATGTGGAACTTGATCACGATTAGATTTGCAAAGAAACCAAATCTATGCTGCCATTTTTTTCCGCAGTAGTGAAAAAAAATCCTCTTATTCTTTTCAGTTTGTTGTTTCATGTTGCTGATCCAGACATTACAGGAATATTAACCATAAACCAAGTCAAATGTATTATGAACCCAAGTAAAACATATCTATATAGCAGTTAAAACAACTTCTACCATAAGGTTCTTTTTTTTCTTAGGTTTTGGGTCAGTTTTCTCTTTTAACATAGAAACTTTCACCTGGAAACAAATAAATTGCAAAATAAAATTAAAAAAGGGTTTTCATTATTACCCTGATTCAACGCTTCTCTAATTTATATGCAAAGCTGTAATTTCGAGGGCCATTTTCTCAAAATGCATTTTTCTCAAAAATTCTCACTTTAGTAGCACCTACACCAAACTTTCCAGTTTTGTGCTTAAACATTTGGTTTTTCTAGTATCTAATTCCAGATTTATTTTGTTTTAAACCACAAAAACTAAGAGAAAATTTCAATTACAATTTTTTTTTTCCAAAATCCCCTCTGAACTAAAATATGAAAAAATAAAACCATACATTTAAACCCGTTTCCATCCATTATTAATACTTTGGTCCTCAAAAAATAGATTACACATAAAAAGCCTTATGTTGTTGTAAAACATAAAATACAAGAAAATAGACCCTTTGATTGTTTGTAAACATCCCGGGCTTATGGTGCGTTCCAGTTGTGGTCGGAGGTCGGAACTCGGAGCTGGGAGTGACGTTTCCTCCGAGTTACTGTGTTCCCGTTGTCAGGTCGGAAATTTTTAATAAGATAGTGACACAAATACATCATTTAAGATACACAGTTGCTAAAAGTCATCTGTTTATGCCCCTAACTAACTTATTTTTTTAAACACGAACAGTGTGGTTGTATTTATGTTTTCATAAATCATGTTTCAAGTCATTTACAGAACGCAGTTAGCTCTTGTTGTTATTAGCCCCTGGTGCGTTAGCAACATTAGCATCGCAGATCAGTCTATTTAATAACTGCTGAGGCTCAACTGCGGCGCTGGAGCCGAGTGACAAACAGCGGGCAACAGAGGGCAACTAAAGGGTTAGAAACACAAGAAATACATAAATATAGCAGTCGGCTGTTTTATTTATGTCTTATGTCTTTTATTTATGCCGTGTTGTTTTCTCTAACTTGGGCTTGAGAGATCCAACCCCAGTTTCCCAGTCGGAATTACAAGGTTGGCGTGCGTTCCAGTTGAAATCTCCTGGTCGTAGCTCGGAAATTCCGACTTCCGAGGACAACTGGAACGCAGCATTAGCTGGAGGCAGAAAGCTAGATCCCTATCTACATTTCCATTGTAGATGTTTTCATAGTAACGATAAACAAATGTCTAACTGTTGTTGGAAATATCAGATAAAACCTTATTTTATCGTCTCAAATGTTATTCCTCTTGTTCTTGCTCCTTAAGCCACAACATGACCACATTTTTTAGTTGTAGTTTTACGCTTATAATCGCTACTTTTAGTTTAATCTTATTTCTCTTGCTCACTTCCTGCCTCCAGCTGATGTCACTGATGATGTAAGCAGCGAAAGAGTCTATTGCAATACATTTTTTTCATATTTATGTAAGTAATCAACAACAAAAGATTCAAATGATATGATTCTATCTTCCTCTGTCAGCTTCCTCAAAAGTTACATCAGCTTTTGTTGTATTGTTAATAGCTACTGTTTCAAATCCCAAAACAAGCGTGGAGCAAAGAGCCCTCCCACAGACCTCACCAGGGTGCCACTTCCTGCAATTAAATTATATTGTGCTTGTGCTGCCTCTCACAGACACAATAGGATCTACTGTACTTTGATGCTAATGAATCACCCCATTTAAAAACATTAGTCACCAACAATATTCTTTTATGACGAGACACCGGAGGCGAAAAGGGAAAAAAATCACTTTAGCGAAACCTTTGAAACCTTTGCTGTAGATTAAACTTGAATGTTAATGTATGTTCTTTCATTTAAAGCTTTCATTAAGATCTTAAGGAGATCTTAATCTTAATTAAGATATTAAGAATTTGTTGGTGGTTTTATTTTGTTGACATATTAGTTACAAAGATCTCAGAGTGGATTTGGGATATTTTTTGCTTATTTTTTGAATAAAACTAAGCACAATAAATAATAAACTAATTAGTAGTGTTGTGTAACAAGTGAAAAAATTAGTAAAATTTTAAATACCGCCTTGTCTATTTTGTTCAACACTCAAATAAACAGGCAGAAATTATATGTTAAAAAATCCCCCTGAAACAAACTAGTCCGAACGACACTGGGAAAGTTTGGAGTCTGTAAGAGCTATTAAATTGGAAATTTGGTGAAAAAGTAAATACCATTTGGTTGCAACTCCATACATCTTCTTCTGCTTATGTGTTGCTGAGTCGCAGGGACAACAGTCCACGCTGCCCAGGTCACATTGCACCAGTCCCTTCTGGCTCCTCCTGCAGGTAGTGGGTCCATGGGAGAACGACCCCAGGATGCTCCATCACCTCTGGGCAATGTAACGGCCTGGATGGTCGCTCATCATAAGGGTCTTCTGAACCGCTCTTAGCCTGACCTGTCAGCAGGGGCGTCACAATGGGGGGGTAAAGGGTGCTGAGTACCCAGGGCCTAGGGCAAGGTAGGGGCCCTCCGAAGTCTGTTCATAAATAGGCCTATATGTGTCAGGGGGTCCGCTAAGATAGTTTGTACCCAGGGCCCAAAATTTGGTGGAACGCCCCTGCCTGTCAGACTGTCATATAGTTGGTTACAACTACAGCTGTGGCCAAAAGTTTACATACCCATTTAAGTTTACATACTCATTTAAGTTTACACCCTGTTTTAATCTTTTGGCCATTTTTCATATAATATGAATGATAACACAAACATATTTTTTACACTCATGGTTGTGCAAAGCCATTTATTGCCAAAGAACTGAGTTTACTCTTTTGAAATCATAATGAAACAGAAACTACTCAAATGTCCCTGATCTAACGTTTACATGACCTTCAACGACTGAGAAAAACTCACTTCAGCTGAAATACAGGACTCAAAATTGGACTCTCTT
>OMNZ01109591.1:16403-30305 GCA_900303255.1 Lesueurigobius sanzi | reverse complement strand
TCATGTATTATTGGATCAATACGTGGATATGAAACTGTTGAATAATGACTGCATTTTGGTTTATTTTTGAGGTGAAGGTGAACTTTTTATTGTCCCCGTAGGGAAATTTGTCCTCTGCATTTGACCCATCCTTTGTTGCTGCAACCTCAGGTGCAGTTGCCCCATCTCCAGATGTGGAGCCAGGCTCATGGTCAGAATCACCTGCTGGAGGATTTAACCTAATGTGCATGTTTTGGGTTGATGGGGAAACCGGAGCACCCGGAGGAAACCCATCCAGACACGGGGAGAAACATGCAAACTGCACACAGAAAGGCCGCACAGGCCTGAAATCAAACCCGGGACCTTCTTGCTGTGAGGCAAGAGTGCTATTCCCTCCGCCACGTGCCGCCGGGTTGTGTAATAATTCATGAGCTCAGGTCATTGAATGTGGAGATGCAGAACCCCGGCCGGGTTACAGCTAGTTACAGATAAAATAGTTTTCCTTCTAAACTTTAACTCTTTAGATAAGCACATTTACATCATTGCACTTGTCTCAGTCTGTCCCTGTTCAATCTAGCCTACCTGCTAAACCTCATGTCAGCGCTGGTGGGATCCTGTCATCACTTTTAATAATTGTTGGGGGCACAGGCACATTTTTAATACATTCCCTTGATTGGTTTAAGTGTGTGGTTTAATTATGTGCATATTTGATCAAAATGTAAATTCTATCGACCTGAAACATAGGCCTATCTGTCAACAATTGTTATCATGCAAAATGAGGTCATGAACCATTGATATGAAAATTTGGGGATGATTATGTTCTAAGATGAACTTTCTTTTACAATATTACCTCCTCTTTTATCAGTATTTGACTTTTGTCATATAAAATTTCTCTATATACAGTTAATGTATTGCCAGAAAGATGTGTGACTGATTCACTGCTTTTCAGCTCAGTATACACTCTAAATGCATTTATAAGATGATGTGGATGTACCTGATGTACAAGATCAGGTGGAAGTGTGAAAAAAAACTTTGTGGGAACTATATGGATACACAAGGAGTGGAAGCCCAGCCTTGATCTGAAACTCCAGCTAAAACCCACGTGTCGCTTGGAATTTTGATTGCAATATTTTGATAAACCTTGTCACACTTATTTGCTCCTACACTTGCATTTCTCATTCTGCTCCATGTAGTGCCCAGGGATGTTTGCAAAATCCAATTTCCACTTCTTGTTAGTGCTATTGTCAGTAATGTCTTCTGGCTATGAATTTATGCTCTGAAAAGCATTTTAATAATTCAAACTCTCCTTAAGTGTCGAGACAAGAAGTTTCACAAAAGAAAGAACACAGTTTGTCTCGAACTGATCATAGGCAGGTTTTTTTAATCTGATATTCCATCTTTGTACTGACAATGTTTATTGCAGAAACATCTAGAATATCTGTTGTTTTGCAGCGAGAAACATTCAAATTGTCATCACACATTGTAACAATAGGGAGTGAGTCATTTTGGTGGCTAAACAGATGCTGGCTTGTTTAGTTGGAATACCCTCTACAGGCAGTGCTGGAATTTGTCTGTGTTTGATTTTGAAAGCACCAACTTTCATTTCAGCTAAAGTCCTGCAAACAAATCAATGGTGCCGTGATGCAACAAAAAGCAGGAAGTGCTTTAGCAGCAGAAGACGAAACTACCAAAGTTAAGGGAACAATATTATGTTTTAAAGCTCAAAAAAAGCTAATTCTACTTCTTTATGATAAGTAGATAAGTATTGAGAGAAAACAACCTGTCTTAAGTTTTTTTTTTTTATTGCACCGCAGAAAGTTTTGTTGCTGGTGTCTGCTGCTCTTAAAAGCAGTTATTATTAGTATTAAGAGCATGAGGTGAGGCAGAGTCTCATAAATTATTCAGATCACACCAGGGACACAGGCAACAAGGCTCCTTCACTCCTGTGTAGTGCAAGTATAGGCTGTGTGTGCCTGCAAAATACTGCAAATACTCAAAGTACAGGTTCAAAGACTTAAATAGCAACAGAGGAAACATGCGAGGTTAAAAAAAGGACTTTGGAGACGAGACATTCTCAGAAAGCAGAAGGAATAGTGGTGTTTTATTTCAGGGCCTATACCTATTTTTCACATTCATTTAAATGCTCTACGTGCAAACGCAGATGGATACATGTGTACGTCTCTCCATCTGCTCCTCGACAGGTTATCCAGAGCCTGTGGAAGTCATTGCAACAGAGCAGTACATAGGCTAACCTCTTGGGGCGCTACAGCACACAGCTCAACAGGACAGGCAGCACAAACTAAACTAAACTAAACTAAACTTCTACAATGTGATGTTTTTGTTCGTTGTTTTTAATGTTTGTTTGTTTTTATTGAAGAAAGCTTTGTGAGACATGTTAGTGACAATAGTGACAATAGTGATAAAAGGTTGCGGGAACAGAACATGAGCAATCAGAGCACGTAGTACTGCTAAACACACACAGTAATGTTAAATATATATGTTATTCTTTTACCAAAAATACATACTGACCTAATAATTAGAATGTGTAGAAATAAAAAAAACAATAGGCTTGTTCGAGATGGGGCCTGGATGATCAGCGAGAGTAGACGGGTGCAATAAGGGCGGAGTACAAAGTCTCAAGCCGAACACTCCACGAGCCGAGAACATACAGGGCTCAGGGGTCACGCAGCATCGCTCCTAATCTGCTGTTTCCTTCACACTCTCCCAATATATCATACATTCAGATTCAGAGCAAACACTACTGTTACGTTTATTAAATATTACAATTAAAAATTTGAACAGAAAAGTATCAGTAATGATGTTTATTTAATTAAGAGACAATGGAAAACTTCAATAGTTTCAGTCATATGTTACAGTAGGACATTTGTCCAGATCTAAAGTCAATTGCGCTGAGGAGAAAGCAGGGGATCCAGCAGAATGTTGAGGACCACGTTTCTCATCACAACAGCTGATCCTGTCGGCATGCTCTCGTTAAGGGCATATCTCACGCCTGAGGCGGAGACTTAAGTCTCTGCTGGTCTCAGAGACATCTCTGAGACGTCTCCAGGGAGCTGCAGGAAACATGTTAGAACTTTTGTGAGACTAGTTGAAGATTTTTCCATGTCTCCATCAGGTCTCAATTCAGTTGCAGCGACTTCTCTGAGACTTATTTTGTGGGGACCGGGTCTCAGTCTCTGAGACGTCTCTGAAAAGCATCTAGAAAATGTTCCTGGCAGTTGCTGAAATTTCTGTGGGTCTATCTGAGCGTGGTTTGGTTTCAACAGAATGCCTAATTTCCCACTTTTTAATTCGAGTGAACACTACTGATCCTGTTTCATACAATTCACCTTTTCTTGCAGATCCTTTGACAATTCTTTTGCTTTCCCCATGACTGAGAAACCAGAAATGTCAGTGCAGCAATGGATGGAAGATGCAAGGGTCTGTCAGGAGCCCAGACACTTACTGACCTTATACACAGACTCATTGTAAGCAAAACAATCTGTTTTTGTCACTTGTGTGCATGCTATTAGGCCAAGATCACCAGGGTATGTAAACTTTGACCAGGGTCATTTTGGTACTTTCTGACGTCATAATTATTTGAAAAGAGTAAACACAGATTTTTGATAATAAATGGCTTCATGAATGAAAAAAAAGTCATTCATATTCTCTGAGAAATTACCAAAAAAAAAATCAAAAATTCTGCCAGGGTGTGTAAACTTATGAGCACAACTGTACACACATGTATGATTTCACAGTTATGCAACACAAGGATCACATTCATATCACTCCTCGAGTCCATCCCACTCCTATTCAGAAATATTTATTCATTGTATGTTGGCATAATTGATGTACAATGTTTTCAAGGACTGAGTGAAGTAATTTATGTAAAGTATGAAAGTAAACAAGCCACACAAAAAGATCACACTTATTCCCAATAATGCTGACCGCATATAAAGGCTATAGGCTAAACGTAGTGCTGATCCGGGTTTTGCCCTTACATTTGGCAGTAGCCTCTCCCATCCCTCAAACGTTCGCCTGGTGTGATCTGCTCTGCTTCATACATCATTCTGTGTGATCCTCCGCTCTCCATCATTTATTCAGCACAGACCACGACAAAATGCTACTGCTGCCTCGCAAATCTGGCAAATGTCACCAAGCGCTGGGGGTGATGGTCCAAACGCCTCCTGAAAGAGATGAACATCAGACTGTATTTATCATCTTCAAAGTGCAGTACATCTTTCAAGTTCCTGTAACTTAAAGAGCTTAGACACAAAATACTATAAACCCATATTTGTGCTGTTATTAAGGCGAGAGACTGGAATGATTAGGGGGGGGTTCAATTTTGAACTTTTGCTGTTGATCCTGACATAAATGTGAGAAAAAATGTATTGCAAGTTCTTTGTCATTTTATGTTTTCAAATGAAAATACGGCAGGGGGTTTCCAGTGACGCCATCATAGGAGCAACACAATTAAGGCTCTGTCAGAAAAAATGGTAGAAAACTGTCACAACTGCAGATATTTAAGGTTTTCAGATCCGAAAATAGCTTTCGAATAATAAGTCTTCCACCTCAAGAACCAGAGGATAAGGAAAAGCAGAGATTTTGAAAGAAGCAGATGATACATCACTGAGCAGGGAGCGAAATTGTTTTTCCTAGGATAGTTGGGACACAGTATACATATATCAACCAATCACAAGTCATGAGGGTGAAACGTTATACATTTAGCAACCATATAGCAACCAATCACGAATTCTGATGGCTGAACCTCATTTTCAGTGTCACAACACTGAACAAAAATCGCTCAAGACAAGTACTTTAACAGATGGCATTATATTCAAATAATTATATGGATGCTTAAGTGTTATTGTGCGCCATGGATAACTTTTATCGAGTGGATGAGGTATCATCCAACCAGAGGGGACACAGTATGACGTGTTTACTCTGCACCAGTTTATCTTTAGATGTCCCTGAGATGTCTTGGGATGGGAAGACGTCAAAAAATATTTAGTAT
Organism: Lesueurigobius sanzi; assembly: GCA_900303255.1. Lineage (NCBI taxonomy): Eukaryota > Metazoa > Chordata > Actinopteri > Gobiiformes > Gobiidae > Lesueurigobius > Lesueurigobius sanzi. The sequence goes on along the minus strand of OMNZ01109591.1, from coordinate 25,315 downwards.
TATTTTGACAGTGAAATTAACTGGTGATGGGGCTGTAATTGGACTATAAAGCAACACCAGTCTTTAAATCTATTTGTAATTAGCTCAATTATATTTTACTAAAAAAGCTCTTTTTCAGTGCATTTTTAGCCTGGGTGAGATTGTGATGTCTTTAAACGAGGGAAGATGTAGCTATTGGTCAAATGTTATGTACATTTACCATAATGTTCTGTTTCTGACAAGAGGCAAAAACACATTAATACAGGATTTCCACGAGGCATTAAAAATCAATAAAAGTAATAAAAATAAATTAATTATGCCAAAATTGAGGCCATTGAATTCAGACTGGCATTAATGTAAATATCTTAAAGTATATTTTTTTCCCTTAGAGACAGAACACACAACAATGACATCACTTATCTATGTTTACTGCAGACATTTGTCAAAAACATAACAAACCTCTGGTCTAAAACCAAAACTACTTCAGCTGCAACACTGAAATCTCTTTTGCTCAATAGTTGTTTAGTTGTGAATTTCAAAATGTCCCCTCATTTCTCTGTTTGATTGTTTGTTGTAATATTTAGGCAAAACAATGGCATTAAATATATAACCCTGAAATAATAATAAAAGAACCTAAAAGAAGCTTTTTCCCTCGGTCATCACTAGATCCAACTTTGGTCATGTGTGATAAACACTTAAGCTAAGCATCAATATAATTATTTTAATACATATCAACTATTAAATAAACTACTCACCTTGAACGGTTTAAATTCATTATGTGTTTTGTCACTGACAATGAGAAACTGTACGGAGTGGAGGTTCAGCCATCATTTTCATACATAATGAAGAGTGACTTGTGATTGGTTGCTATATGGTTGCTAAATGTATGACGTTTCACCCTCATGACTTGTGATTGGTTGATATATGTATACTGTGTCCCAACTATCCTAGGAAAAAAAATTTCACGAGCAGGGACAGCACTAGCTTAGATGCTACTAGCCACGAGGCACAAGCTAGCCGTATAGTTCAAATACTGTACCTGTGCAAAATATAGTGAACAATTAAGGGTAAGAAGAAAACATACATAATTTCTTTGAAAGATCCACTCCAGTTGTCGTCCTGTTAGTCTCTTTGGGTGGACTATGAAATATTAACATCTATTTTAGCAACTAGAGTACAAAATATATTAAGAAATTAATAAAATCGGATCAGCCAGGGTTCATTTTAGGTCGCCAGGGGATAAATAATATTGAACATTAAACCCACTGTCACTTATGGCAAAGGATACATAAACTTCAAGCATTTGATCGGGTAGATTGGCAATTTTTAGAACAAATAGCCTATTGATTGAGATGGGCCTTGGTGAAAAATGTAGTAGTTGGTTTTGGTTGTTGTACAAGAATCCCAACTCAAATATTAGAGTTAACGGACAGTGCTTTGACTCTTTTGACCGAGACAGAACGATTCACCCATCCTCTTTGCTCTCAGCATCGAGCCTCTAGAGGAGGCCATTTGACAGGATCCTCAACTCTTAGCTGATGATGATAGTTGGATGACTACTACAACGATCGAGAATTACATCAAATCTAAAATCTGTCCAGTTGACAAAGAGTGTATCTTAACATATGGCAACCACTGATTATAATAAAACTAAATCTGGCTAAGATATCTTATCACCTGCCTTTGTAATACATTTTTTAAATTGTAAAGAGACTTTATGAACAGTGTACCCTGGAACCAACACATTTGACCTCATTGGTGAAGACAAAACAAAAAGTTCACATTCAATGAAAATGCCATATCATCTGAGCTATTGTTACCCACAAAATTAGATTTGTTTTAACTTTTGAAATGCGTGTCATGAATAAAACTGTGTGCCACGATTAAAGGCACTTTTCCTGGTAGTGAAATAAAATTATTTTCATGGAAAGCAGCTTATTTAAGCACTTACATGCAAGTGTATGACAGAGTGGAGTGTCCTTGCCTCAAGTGGAGGAGTTCAAGTATCTCGGGGTCATGTTCACAAGTGAGGGATGAATGGAGCGTGAGAACGACAGACGGATCGGTGCAGCGTCTGCAGTGATGCGGCCGTTGTATCGGACTGTTGTGGTGATGAAGGAGCTGAGTTGAAAGACAAAACTCTTGATTTACCGGTCGATCTACGTTCCTACTCTCACCTATGGTCATGAGATTTGGGTCATGACCGAAAGGACAAGATCGCGGATACAAGCGGCCGAAACGAGTTTCCTCCGCAGGGTGGCTGGGCGCACCGTTAGACATAGGGTGAGGAGCTCAGTCACTCGGGAGGAGCTTGGAACAGAGCCGCTACTCCTTCACATCAAAAGGAGAGGCTAAGGTGGCTTGGGCATCTGAGAGGTGTTCCAGCCACGTCCCACTGGAAGGAGGCCCCGGGGAAGACCTGGCACATGCTGGCAAGATGATGTCTTTAAGCTGGCCTGGGAACGACTTGGGATCCTCCAGGAAGAGCTGGAGGAAGTGTGCGTGGATCGGGAAGTCGAAAAAGTCGAAGGCGAAAATAGATGGATGGATGGATGTCATGACAGAGAATCACTGGGCACCATCTCCACTCTTCATTCCTCTGATGAAAAGTTCAGCTCCAAATGCATCAGTCTGTACTCCGCTGTATTGTGTGGCTAACGTTCGTCACTCATAAGTAAACTCTTACTGCTCCACCAGTCTGTGTTTGTGTCTGTTTGAAGCCAGCGACCAATATTTCCCCTTAAACGCCACACATTGTAACAGCACATTTTAGCTGCATTTGCTATGGTGCAGAGATCTCCATGGGCCTTTAGGTACGCAGCAGACCCTGTATATTGTGACTTACTCATGTTTTATTTATTTATTTTAAAAAATCTAAAACAGTTTTTAAAAATTCCAAACTTTGCCAGGACTATTATTTTAACATCCCCTGACTCCATGGAGTGCATTTACATGCGCTTGATTATCCTGGTTATTAGTAATATCCTGGTTATGGCAGTATTCTGGATATGATGTTTACATGCGCTCGGAGAAACCTGGATACTCATATTCCTGTTTACATGGAAAACAACAGTATCCTGGATATTTAGGTTCCAGAGCGGGGCGGGGCTAATAACAAATACGGTCAGGAGCTAAACACAATGGGCCTCATTCATGAATATTTTCTTAAGAAAAAGTTCTCAAGTACAACTTAGGAGAAACTTAAGAAAAACTTAAGTCTGACTCACGAAGCGTTCTTAAGAAGACAAAACTGTTCTTAAAGAGAGATGATGTTTTGTGTGTAAGAGTCCTCCTGACTGTTCTTAGGATTTGTTCTTCCAGAAGAGCTCTTTCAGCTAAGAACAAATTTTGTGAATGCCCAAAATGTTCTTAAGTCGGCCTTAAGAACAAAATTTATTCATAAGTTTGTTTCGTGAATGAGGCCCATTGTTGCTAACACTTTGCTTTTTAACCCATTTCTCTAAACACAGGGACAAGATCTATCCCAAAGTGGCAGTTTATTCAAAATCTTAGCAGACACTGGAACTACATCCTAGTTGTATTGTTTTGTAAAGTAACCTATGCTGTTTTAATTTTTTTTCAGACGGTACAAAGGTCGAGCAAATTCTCGCCGTATCTGTCTCTGACGTTTGCACATGCTCAGTCTGTCAGCTGCGGTGAGAAACCAGGATACTCTGTTTACATGACCCAATATCCTGGATACTGTAGGACTATCCCAGTGACAGTATCCTGATTTTTAATAACCTGGATACTGGCTTATCCAGAAAACTGAAATAAGGATGTTGTGTTTACATGGACACAGACAAAACCAGGATACTTCAAATCCCTCTTAATAACCAGAAAACTCAACTGAATGTAAACACACATGATGCTTGTCTTATTTGTTCTAATTTGAAGATGGCCTGCAGGGTTTTCAAAAAGCAAGTACTTCAAGTACTTCTCAAATGTATAGTCTTACTTCATTTCAGCATAAAAATCCCACAATGCCTTATCTCAGATCTCACTTTGCCACTTGTTGGTCCTTCAGTATCTGTTCAACAGTCAGTTTGAGCCAGAGGACACTACTGAATGACGGTGTGGACCAAACGTAGGACAAACCAGAGTCATCCAGGATGCTCTTGACCTGATGCAGCCACAGGGAGATGTATTCACCTGTTGTGTTCAAACAGCCTGTAGCCATTAAAGTTTGAAATTGTGCACCTTAAAATGCATGTCTGACTTGGCCAAAGCAATTATGTCTGCCATGTTATTCTTCAATTATAGATAAGAGCAGTGACAATAGCTGTGAGGCTAAATGCTATAAGGGGACAAAACACCTTTCTCTTTTATAATATTTGATAATTTAATTCATAAGAAAAATAAGACAAGAATCAGCACAAAATAAAAACATACATTTAAAATCAGTGCTACAAAAAGTAAACAAAAAAAACTCAAGTCTTAGGATATTATGATACATTTCCAAAATGTGTTGCCATTGACTGAAGGCAAAATGTGCTCGTCATTTATCCTGAGCTGAAATAATCACTCTTGAATTGAAGTTGTAGATGGAGTTAAATTTAAGACAAGAGCGATGTGTGTCCTTCTGTCACAAAGTATAAGACTTATCCAATGTTCTCCAATGCCATTACAGCGCAAAAACTGTGTAAATTTCACTTCAAATTTGTGGAGAGGTGCACCAAACAGATGAATGGGAGGAAACCTTGACACACAAATGTAAATAAGATTCAATGTCCACCTTCCAAGCAAAAAATTAAGTACAACTTCAGACAAAGATTTTTTGACAAACCAATCCATGGAGGCACTTTCTAATCACATACATTATGCTACACACATCCAGAAATACCAAGCTCCAAAGAAGTTTTAACCCTGAATAAAGCATCCTATAGGAGCTCTAACAATGACATCCCCTAAGCCCCACCTGGCTCCTGGCACTGGGCCGTCTGTGTTGTGGCATGAAAATCTGAAAGCCCTATTCATGTGGGGACTCATTAGCACGGAAAAGAGTGTGCGCTGAAGGTAAGGTCGCCCCAGCCACAGCCGGCAGCGTCAACATGTACGCCAATGTATTGAACCTCTGTCAGACTACTCATAAAGACAAAAGGCAGAGGACAGGAAGCTGAGTACATGGGGAGCTTGTTAAAGGGCCTATGTAAGTGAGTGTTTTCTTATTTTAATGAGGTTACCCGTTCATAAGTGTAGGCCTACATGTCATGCACACTTGTGGCATTTGTTTTAAGTTTGAAATAATGAAAAGAAATCACATCAAGGAGAGAGACTGGGCTGGTCATAATTTTGAATTGGCCTGGAGTGCCCTCTGCAGGCAGTAGTGGGAATCAAATATTATAAAACAGTGGAAACAGGCCGGTGATAGATTGTGTGTTTTAAAAATGTGATGGACAAGCCCTCCATACCAGTTGCAGAGGGAGTAGGAGACGCTCAGAGGCACAGCCTGGGGAACTACACTAAATGAATTATGATGAGCCTCAGACCTGGAATAATGTCCATGGTCCTCAGTCAGGCCCTTTTATCTGCAGTTAAGAGATGGGAGGACTGGAACTCCCCGCGGTGGTCCAAACTTAAGGATCACTTTTTACTATTAGTGCTGTACACCACATAAACCTAAAAAGATCTGGGAGTCCTCTAACGGTACATTTTTACAAACCTGACAACATTGCAGTTATTAGGGGTACTTTCACAACTGTATAGATTCCTGATAGGTTGTAATTATTTCTCAAGATCATTTATTTTAAAGGCCAGATTTGGTCGACCCCTGGTCTAAATCATTGCGAATCCCGAACCTTTATCTTTAAATATGCTGTGGAGTAATAAAACGTTTGATTCAATTAAGTTTGATCAAATGAAAGGAGTTTGGTTAAGAGCAAAGTTTAGATCAACAGGCTAAAATCTCGTTTTAGTTCGGGCACCAGGCGTCATACGCCATCATTATTACTGGATAATGAATATTAAATAGCCTAATTGAAGATGGAATTAAAGATTGCTGGGAATTAACCAAATTGAGTTAGTCTCTCTGAAAGGGGAATTCTACCGCAAACATGCCACATTGCAAATCCTTAAGGACATAAGAACCACTATTCAAAGATATAAAAGTCAAGTTTAATTTGACACAAAATTTAAGCAGTACAGAAACTCACGACCACAATTTGAGACTGATCTTTAAGTCTGTTTAAAGCTATAGGACACCAAGACAAAAACAGTTCAAATACTCATCGACCCACTGGCTTTCTCTCTATGTGCAGTGGGCGGCTGGCAGACCGCACGGCTGCTGGTGGCTCAGTTGCGTGGCAGGTCGGGCGTCCTCTCGGGGTGCGATGAGAAGGTCCTTTGGTTGACGGGCCTTTGGTGGTGGACAGCATGATGGTTGCTGAAGGTCCAGAGGGTTCGTACCAGACTCTTTCTCAAAAACAGTTCAAAAAGGTGTTGAACTGCAGCATGCTATTTCTTTGTTCAAAGACAAAGGAAGGATCCGATTTCTGTCTTTCGTGGGAAAGACGGCTCAAACTTAAGACGTTCTAAAGGTCTTTAAAAGCCCAGTAAAAGCAGTTTTTAAAGCCCAGTCACATTCTCCAAGTGTACCGTTCTGTGATTGGCTTGTGCCCTTGCTAAGGTGGAGCTGTGTGATGCAGCGACAGATCCGGGGGCAAGGTAGCTTGGGACCCGTTACCCGTTAAAATCACGGAAAAGACCAAGATGTGATGTCATGTGAATATAACCAATAGACAGCAAAGTGATGATAATAATACTTTTATAATACCATGCATCTTTTGACTTTCATTCAGGCTTTTCTTATTTATGCTTCACAACTAATTAACTTTCACATCATTACACCATTATTCTGAAAATGTAAAGTTTTTTTTTTATGGAGGATGTATGTATTTTAGGACAGGAAAAAAATAGACTTGAGGAACTTTCCATTTAGGCCATATCGCCCAGCCTATAGGTCAAATATACATCTAGTGACCACTAAACCTCATCTGTGATTATGCTTGTGGTGAAGAAACCACTTAAGTCATTCACCATCCATTTGCCTGTGGAGAGAATCTGGACAAAACTTTATGATACCAACGTCATCTTGGTGGTGTTGCTTTGTGAACGCCCACACTCGGTCCCATTGGAAGCTGCAGTGAGGGGGGAAACAGTGGGGAAAAAAACATGCTCTTTCATCAACTGCTCCACAACTACTTTAACAAATGCTGAATTATGGATGTGTAACCGGGTGGTTGGCACAGACACTTTTTTGCACGTCAGCAATGATTCTTTCCTTGCTGACATTTTCTTGTTGGGATTCAGTAGCTAACTGGTGGTTTATCGTTTCACAGTAAATCCACTGCTGCTCAATGACTGTATTTTGTTACGGCTGTGGGGGTTTGCTGAGCCACGTTTTGTTCCCAGCCACATACTGTAGTTTTTCGATCTCTACATGCTTCGATTGGGTCAGCTAATACACAGCAATCATGTGTCCTACCACAACTACTGTATGCAGACGACACCCAGATCTACGTGTCGGCGGGTGAACATGGGCCTGTAGACTCACTCTGTCACTGCCTGGAACAGATCAGTGTGTATGCAAACTAACTTCCTCCAGTTAAACTCAGACAAAACTGAAATGATCATCTTTGGCCCACAGAAGCAAAGAGAAAGTGTTACCAGTCATCTCCAGTCTCTCTCTCTAAAACCTAAAAATCAGGCCACGTAAAATCAATAATATCATCAGTTTTTTGCCATCTAAAAACATAGTGGTATAGTGCAGGGTTAGGAAAGTTGTCCTGGTGAGGGGCCGATTTTTTTCCTCGTCTAAGGACCAGGGGCCAAACCTCCCAATCCTGGCCCAAAGTAAAGCACTACTTTCTACGAATGTCAGTGTGGTGCAACAGGGGTTTTGAGGGGACATTTTTAGAAGAACTGAGGCATGTTGTTCAGTATTTTCCATGTTAGAAGAAATGATGGATAAATTACTTGAAAATGCTTAAATTTAGAGAATTTGTGCTGGTTTTGAGGGGATTTGGATTGTCCACTTAAATTGAGACAAAAATGTCCATGGAAAGAAAAAAAAAAACTTTATCCAATGTTTATTTAAAATAGTATAAATCCACAAATCGTTTCAATTCAAGTCATTTTCTCATCTGAGACAATTTTTTTTTCCAGTGTCTGTGTAAGAATGTCAAAAGTGGATTTTGCCCGCAGGCCTGACGTTGCCCACCCCTGGAATAGTGTCTAAAGCAGACATGGAGCGACTAATCCATGCATTTGTCTCCAGCAGGTTAGACTACGACTCACTGGCCTCTAAACCAGCTGCAAAACAAATGCTGTACATTCAGAACACTGCTGCTCGAGTCCTGACTAGAACCAGGAAATACAACCTTATTAGTCCAGTGCTCAGATCTCTGCACACAACATTGTATCCAAATTAATACCATTTATTTCTTGTGTTGTAATCCTCACAAAGTTATCAAACCTTAGGTCAGCCTGATTAAATTAAACTCCATTTTTCAGAGATAAAACTTTCAAATCGGTCAAATTTGACTGGAACACAACATGAAGGTTAACAACACTATTTCCAATAAAAAGTTAAAGAGGGGCCATAAGTCAATGGGCACTTCCAGCTTCCAGAAACAGCCCTGTATGCTAACAAGGCTTCAACCAGAGCTAGTGAATTATATCTCCATCAATAATATGCACTCTATGATTTAAACCCATGCTTGATTTGTAGTTTTTGTAGTGTAGTGGATTATTCATGCACCTAAATGTTTGGAGATGTTTTGCTCAGAACAAAAAAATAGTTTGAAGTTTAGTTTATTTAGAAGGACAATGTGCAGTTACATTAAAAAGATGGCTGCACCAGATTTAGCACTATGCTACTTTCCATCCGTAGTCCCCAACAATATAGCCTGGCCTTAGCCATCTGTAAACTCCGG
>OMNZ01109591.1:3503-13888 GCA_900303255.1 Lesueurigobius sanzi | reverse complement strand
CCCCCAAACACCGCCCCCCCCCCCCCCCCCCCTCCTCCTTTAGTATATTGTAAACTCACTATTTTGTGGATATAATACTTTATATCAATTAGTTTTCTTTCATTTTTCCATTTCTGTCACAGTGACGCTGATAAAAACTAAGTTGAAACGTGTTGGCGTATTAAACCAAACTTTTGCTATACCTGAGTGCCTCTGATCCATCTTTTTTCATGCTTTTAAAGAATTGGGATGTTAGACATGTGCTTTAAAAGTTAGGAAAGAGACTCAACTTAATTTATTCGCTCACTCTTGCATGAACGTGAACTGCTAATAAATGTCTTCAGGAGGCTCGGCCCACCATCATTTACACTTGCCTTCCCTGGTGCCCTAGCTTCATTACCAGCACACACTGAATGTAGCATTGACTATCGTTAGCATCTATGGGAATGGATGCTGGCGTGGCTACTTCTACAACAACTCCCTCCCAAACCCCCCCGCTGTGAGAGATCAGAGAGCTGACTGTGATCCTTCTCACCAAGAGAGCACATATAAGAGGACAGGTTTACCACAGTGCTGAATGAGAGGGGGCTCCCCGGGAGAGATGGAGATCAGGTACAGGGAGCAGGCGTCCGCAGCAGAGGTGAGGATCAGGGGGCTTAGTGCATCTGCAGAAGAGGAGATGGGAAAGGATTGAGCAGAGCCTGGATATGCTGACAGGCGGAGCTAAGCAGTTGATAGAATTGTGTTTAGAAGGGTGATTTTTCATAGTCACGGTGTGCATTAGAAACTGAGAGTGCTTCTGTGTGGAAAAATGATATGTTAATGGTTCTATAAAGAGTGCCATCTTGATCGCTATTTTTTTTTTCAGCCTTGAGCTTAAAGAAGGATAAAAGTCCTGCCTTAAGGAGAAGTCTGTGGAGTCTCCATCAGTGACAGGTCCAACTGACTGAAGGACGGCTTCATCCACCAGGGTGTCAGGCTGAAGTCCCCCCCCCCTCTCCCTTTCTGCCCCTTACTGTGTTTATTTGTATTTCATATTGCTCTGTAAAGTGTTACTTTTCTGTCCTCACCCTTCGCGGGTGGTCTCCTCTCATCCCTCCGAGCTTAGGTCCTCTACCAGAGGCCAGCATCTTTGCTGTTCCTAGAACTGCACTTTTCTGGACTGATATGTCTGAGGTTTATCCTGGTATCTGCTATAGCCACTCCTCCAGTTTGGGGGTTACTGCCCTGAGTGCTCCAACATCCACGGGCACCACTGATTCTGGAGCCTTCACCCTCCAGGTCTTCTCTAGCTCCTCGCTGTGCCCTTGGTATTTCTCTATTTTCTCATGTTCCTTTTCCCTTCTGTTGCAATCACTTGGTATTGCTATGTCAACCACAACGGCTTTCCTCTGCTGCTTGTCCACCACCACAATGTCCGGTTGGTACGCCATTACCATTCGCACGTCTCCGTTTTGACTCCGAATCCGTAGCCTCCCAAATGTCACTTTACAGCAATGTGCCGGACACTGCAGCTCCGTGATTGGTTGATCCATGCGCAACAGATAACAAACTCCTTTGTTTTGCATTGTCCAATTTATTTTCGAATGATACTTTGTTTCCCTGATTTAGTGCTTTTGTGTGTTCACTTTTTATGTTATTAAAAAAATTCAAAAAGAACATCCATCTCAATGTGAGAGGAGCAATGTAGAAGCCTGAACGGTTCAGCCCCCCTCCAGGCGTTCGGCAATTTGGTGGGCGTTGCCGGCTGCACGACCATAAACCAGGCTTTAAGCGGAAGAAAATGGATGGATAGATGGACATTATACAGTATTTGAAATCATGCAAAACATGCATGCTTTTAAGCATAATACCCTCCTTTAAGTCAGGCCAGTGGTGTTTCGTCTGCAGATGCATATTTATGTGGAGCGAACGCCTTTCACAATGTCACATTAAACATCATTAAGCACGCATTGGCATTCAGTGCTGAAAGCATAAATACATACAAATCAAGATGTAACAGGAGAGAGGTTGTCAAATGATTCATGCCTGGAACACACATGACAAATAGCTGCCTCTGACAGACATAAAGCCTCACACAGCCACATGCAGCCTCTACACAGTTCCACAATGAGGTAGGTTTACAGGGAAAGGAACAGAGCGAACTTTGGTGCTTGGACCCCAACAGGAAGAGATGCAGGTGTAGTAAAGTAGGACGATTGATGGATTTTCAAGTAAAAGAGGATATATATTTTTAATTTACTTGTCTGTTTGCTTGTTTGGTGGAGCAATGTATGTTAATTTACATGCTATACTGGATTCCATCCGGCATTCTGCTCTTAAAAACACACTGTTAGCACTTTCGGACTTTCGCCTGGGATTGACCTGTCAGGCAAGACCACTAACTGCTGTGCCACGGTGCTGCCATCAAAGACAGTGAGGCTCAGGCTGATATTGAGCCTGATTATCTCTCCTCGAGTTCAGGAAGACATGGCCCAATAAGAGTTTCTTGCAAGCAATGATTTATAACATTCCTTTTGTATGTGGTGTCAGTGTGATCAGTTGAGTCGTTGCCTCAAATGGTAACTAACAAGCATGTTTCATATTTATGACTCTCGCCTGCTAGTGACACTACTATGGGAACCGCAGGTGCAGACTGTCAGTCAGGGTCCACTGATTGCAAAAGAGCTCAAGTGTCTACAAACTTGAGGCGCTGATTATGCAGATTGTGTTTGCAGGTGATCACACGCGCACAAATAAAGCCTAGTTTATACTTCAGAGGCCAGCTGCGCTCTGCACACTGTGCTCTCCTGCCGCAAGGCAAAATCGTTCGGACATACGCATTGGTATATTGGTGGTCAGTGATGGCCGATACCACATTTTTTGGATTGGATACGATATTGATATTGGGTTATTTTAGTCGATAGCAATAACGATGCTGGTCATTACATACGGGTGAATACTTTAATGACAAACATAACATAAGCTCCTACACTCCCACAACACAGCTCCTGTCTCATGATATGGATGGCTCAGTTTCATGCTCTGCTGTCGGGATGTTTTGAGACAGAACAATGAAGTAAATCACTCTGACTGGACTTTCAAACAGAGAGGAAACGCCACTACATTTTGTTTGACTGTTTTTTATTTCTGGTCATGTCATTACTTTTTTTTTTTTTTTTAGTATTGAATGCAACAACAGTAGAATAAATGGTGTTAAATAGTGCCACAAAACAAACATCCATTTAAAGATGTAGTTGTTTTTTTTCAGAGTAAATATGCCTTGACTGAGATACCTAGACTTACCAGCAATACGACAAATCCCAAAAAAGTACAACAAAAACCGCGTGCCCGATCTTACATTACTTGCTACAAGCATTAGCCTCACCGGCCAGTCACATGATGGCCGCCAGGTTTGCCACGTCAACGAGCGTCATGTCCGATCTAGTGTTTTATAATACCTTTGTCTGTTTCCTTTTGTTCAACCAATCACAGCTCTTGCATTTCACACGAGGTGACTTTTGGGAGGAGGTGCACCTGGGCATATTACGCGTGCAGGTCGCCTTCTACGGGGAAGTCAATTGGGTTGCAGAGTGCTACGTCTTTTACATCTGCAGCAGGTGAAAGGTTAACGCTGTAGGATATAGGATAGACATGTGAACACAAACAAGCCAAGGCAGCCAATGAGCAGTTTTTTTTAGAATATGAAATGTAGGGCAGTTTTTTGTGCTGCTGGGTGACAAAAGACCGGCTTAGTGCTTCACTGACAGTGCTTTACAATTAACAACTTACATTACTGTAAAGTACTGTACTAGCCAGCCAGACTACATCCTTCAATGGCTGTGCTCAGTGGTGCTTGATACCTAACTTTCTCTCCAGTTCCGCGTTACTCCCTTGTTTGCAGCTCATAGTTAATGCACAGTACATATGGAGAAGGCTGGTACGGGACAGAGCGGGCATTTTGTGGGTGTTTCTACAGCCAAAAACTAATCAAACAGTTTTCTGTTGCAGTTCTGGAGGAGTTTTCTTGTTGGAGCGGTTTTGGACAGGTGAGGGAGAAAGAGATCTGTATGTATGTTTTTACTATACTGTGAAGCACTTTGTGACTTTGTCTGTGAAAAGGGCTATACAAATAAAGTTTACTTACTTAATTACACCAGAATGGAGGATAATGAAAAATGCACTCAACCAAATACTACAAGCCTAAAAGCAGAAACAATTATAATGAGATAAGAAATACTGACTTGCAGGTAAGATCAGGCCTGCGTGTAGGCAGTCAAAATCCACTGGTGGGCAAAACAGTGGTAAAAACAATGGATGTCAAATCACAATGTTCAAAAATCCACTATTTCCTCGCTACCATTCCTTTACTCATGAACCTCCCCACAACAAATTGACAGTTTCTTATCTGAAGTCTGTTTTCCTTGTTAAATTAGCACAGGACAATGTGCGGTGTTAAATCATTCAGTCTGTAGCGGGGCAGACGCCTCTCTGTCCGGGCACAGCTCGGGTCTGACTTTACAGACTAATCTCACAGTCTCATTTCTCCACTGACTGGACATCAGGTCTGACTTTACAAGTAAATTTGTGAGATCAATAAAGTCTTCTCTTATCTTACAGCCTGGGCTCCTCTCAGCCCTTTCCCAGTCTAATTTCTCTGCTAACTGGACCCTAAATTACTGATATACAGCAGATCTGACAGGTAAAATGTTGCCTGTGTATTTAGGTGGCTTCCTTTCCCCTGTTTATTAGCAACACATCTCCACGTGTAGATATATTAAATTGGATTCTAAGCCAACATTAACTTTGACAAGTGCTTTGTGAAATATTAATACCTGATTATTTTTTCCAAGTATGGAATGAAATGTGTTTTTCCTCCTCTAGTATATTGCAAACTCAAACATAATAATACTGTGCATCTAAATATTTAGCATTTATTGTCAATTTCATGGTTTGCAGGCTAGTCTAGTATCTCTGTGACTATGACCCAAAAAAGTGACCACGCCAGTTGTGAAATGTGAGCAGAGTTTTGATCAGGCCTAAAAAAAATCCAGCCTGACCCAGCCCATTATGTTCATCCTGACCCCAACTGGAATTGCCACCGGGAAGCAAGCAATGTTTATTTATATAGCACCTTTCACACACAGGGGTACTCACAAAGAGCAATAAAAACACAAGTATCACAAAACATGGTCATAAAACAGCCCTTAATCAACCAGAGAATGCTTGAAGAAACAAGAGGGTTTTTTAGTTTACTCTCAAATCCCACTTGTCAAGCGAAGACAAGGAGAGCAGAAGATCATTCCAGAGCCTCGGCGCGACATTCTGAGGAGCGATCTCCTCTCATCCTGAAACCAGTATGAGGGACCATAAAAGTTCTGATCCAAAGACCTCAGCCTCCGGGAGGGAGTATAAGGACGTAACAAGTCTGTAATGTCCCAAATCACAGCCTGACCATGCAAGGCTCTGAAGGTCAGCACCAGGACTTAAATTAAAAGTGGAGTAGAATTGGAGTAATATGAGCCGTCTGTTGGTGCGAGTCAGCCATCTCACAGCAGAGTGTTGTACAGCTCTTTTTTGTTTAGACAAGAAAATAGACTGTTACACTATAGTCTAAATGAGAAGACACAAAGGCATGGATAATCATCTCAAGATCATCTTTGGATACAATTGTTCGAAGTTTAGAAATCATTTCTAAATGTCCTCAACTGGTAAAAAAGTGTCTGTTCTGAGGCCTGGGAATGACATTGTAACATTGGTTCTCTTGGTAATATATGTGGTTGGTGCTTATATGTGGTTAAATGTTTCTCTTCAGTTCAGGATCAGGAAATGTGTGCAGCTCCACCTAGAGTTTACATCAGCAGCCACATGTCAACAAAGACTGTCTTTTGATGGAGTTTGTGAAATGATTCAGTCGTGCAAGAAAATAACTAAAGAAGCAGCTAAAAGATGAAATATGAAGGTAAGCTAACGTGGCTAAAAAGAGAAGTTGAGGCTGTGATGTTGGTGGAGTGGGCTGTGTGCCTGTGGATGGGCTCACGGTGTAAGGGAGGGGGCTCTGGCAGATGTTTGACCGAGCTGCTGCATCCTGTAATCAGCCCCTGCACATGTGGAGCAGGTACCTGCAGCTCTCACATGCCTATTTTGATTTTGTTTTCACAAATGGTTTTAGATTTAGTCAAATAACTGTCTTTTGTTGTATTCAACAGTTTTGCATAATACTGTAAAATAATCAAATTAGCTACTGGAAATTATGCAAACATTTCAATTACTGATTTATTGAGTTTTTAATCCACCAAGATCATATTGCGATATCCCAAATCACAGTGTTTGAAATCTCCACAGTCAAAAGGCAACTTCTGCCAAATGTGGATAAAGTCAAACAATGGAGAGCTAATAAATGAAGGAGCCATATGTTATATCAGTTTTGAAGTCAAGTTTATCCAGTTTATTGTACTTATAGGTCGATACTGAAGTTCTAAAAGCCTGCTCCTTTAAAGCCCTCTGACGTCACGCTGATGCAGATATGGCTGGATGCGAGACGGACCGAGGATGCCCAAAAATCCACCTTCTCTGTTCTAATTTTAACGCGTCAAGCTGAGCGCGACAGTTACTTCACACTAACCCAGTTGCACACAATAAAGCTCCTGCTTCCATTTTAACGCAAACCCAGCCATATTGAGGTCACGAGGAGAGAAAAGCGTTACCAGGGCGACCGGCAGGAGGAAGGAGGAGGAGGAGGAGGAGGGAGGACACTGCGGTGCGCGCGCGAGCGACAACGCATCACCACCACCATCACATCACAGACGACGGCCGACGTGACCGCGGGAGCGAGCATGTTAGTGCGCGCGACCCCGGCTCCAGCACTGAGCAGCGCAACATGACCGCGCGCGGGGCAGTCCAGTCGCGCTGAGGACGCAGGCAGGACGCAAGCAACATCGGTGCGGGAACGGTCTCTCCATCTCTCCAGCTAAATCTACCCGGAGAGCTTGGCTGTTTTTGAGGCTCTGATAGAACGAGCTATCGGTTCGATCCACACACTGGCGCTGCCGGATTGTTATTTGCTGAGATTTACGGTTGGAATTATCGACGACATTCTCCCAAACTGTAGGATAGAGACGCGAGCATCGGGCAAAGGCAGGTGACACTTATATTTTTGCTCTGAAATCCGCTGAGTCGTCAAGACACGCACGTCCAGGGTTGTCCAAGGTAATTTTCCCAATGGCCTCGACCACAAAACACCTCCATCCTCAAGCGGAGTGAGCTGACATCGCGTTAAATTTGAGGGAAATCGATTGTGGTGGATGTGGAAGGTCCTGAAGCTAACCCAAGCTTCGCCTGTGCGCTCCCCACTCCAACTATGGCAGCCGTCTCAATAACGCAGTAAGGTACAGCCGTTTCGCTTTTTTGCCAATCACTTTCGAATCATGACAGAGTGATTAAAGTACAACGAGCAGCGAGGGACATTTGTCATTTGGTTGGCTCGGCTGGGACTTTTTTTGGACGCTGGAAGGAGGGCACTTTTTTTTTTTCTTTTTTTTTTGGAAAGGAGGACGTAGCCAAGGAGGGAAGGACACTGTCTTTTTGAGATTTGGAGAAAAGCTATAGCTTCAAGGAGCAGAGGGCACTGCAAGGTAAGGTTAACAATAAATAGCTATGGTGAAGATGCTAAAGTGATGTATGAATTAACACATACATGATTCCATTTTTATTCATTTGTGAGATTCTACGGCTCTCTTTAACACATGTCATTTCGCCTGGAAACTGAGAAATGGTGATTTCTAACTATAAGGTTTGATTAATTCCACAAATTAGGCTAACTTTGTAACATAGATGTACGGTATATTGTTCTTGTTTTGTCAAAATACAATATTGTCACACAACAATTTAAAGTAGCACCTATTGACTCCAAATGATCCATTTGTTAGTGACAATTTTTAAAACTGAAGTATTTATTATCTAATTCCTATCAGGATTGGTTGAGTTTATAGACTATAACCAAAAAACAAGGCATAATTTATAGTTTTAAAGATTGTTTTTTTCCATCCCAAAACGAGTTAATTCAAAAACTATCCAACAACAATTATTATCCAATATGTAAATATCCTTTGTCTAGATTTCACTGACGGAAATATAGGAAATTTGGGTAATTTCTACCTAAAATGTCTTATTTCCAACTTGCAATAAAAACTGTTCTCTCAAATATGTTTTACCTACACATTGTCACACATGCATATTCATGACACATTCAGGGCATTTGAGAAAACCCTCTCTAGTTTTTTCATACAGGCTAAAATGTTTCATTGGATGTTGACTTTGGTGAGCAGTAACACATTTATTATGTATTGTAGGATTATTACATGGTCAGTAGTGACTATAAGGCATGATTTGAACATGTTTGGTCATTTAGCTCGGTCTTTTTTCGATCTGCTTGCTCCTCTCTTCTGCAGTGGTCAAAGCCTTTAACATGGGCCATTTTAACTACAGTATTCTCTCGATGGTTATTTATCATGTTTTTGATTCCCCTGGAGAAGAAAGAATTGGGCATAACATCAAAGATATCAACGATTCTTTTGGGTAACAGCTTGATATTCTGATGGTGGAGTCCAGAGCTATATTACCAGCTGAGAACCACAGAACTAGAGCTTTGCGATGTTTATTCAAATGTTGTTGTTTTTTGTACTGCCACAAGCTATTGATTTCTTCCTTTTGATATTGAATCTGGTATAGCCACTGGTATGACTATTGACAGTACTTTGGTATCAGAGTCAGCGCTCGTGCTTCACAGTCTTGGGGAGTAACTGAATACATGTACTTAAAATACGTATTCAGAATAGTCTTTTGAGTACCGTATTGTCTGGACTATAAGTCGTTCCGGAGTATAAGTCGCACCAGCCAAAAAATGCATAATGAAGAAGAAAAAAACATATACTGTAAGTCACATTTTTTGGGGGGAAATTTATTTATTTATTATTATTTTACAAAATAGAGACCAAGAACAGACATTTCATGTTGAAAGGAGTACAACAGAATAGAGAACAACAGGCTCGATAGGTGTATGGTATGCTAACGTAACATATTAATTAATATATAAGTCGCACCTGAGTATAAGTCGCAGGACCAGCCAAACGATGAGAAAAACGTATAGACTTATAGTTCGGAAAATACGGTAACTGTGTTCAGGTACTGATACTCTCTCATTTGAGGAATACAGTTACTTCTCAAATACCAAAGGAATACATTGTAATATTCATATCATTCAATTTTAGCTTCAAATTTTACAACATTCATAAAAAATAACCTTCAAAGAAGATCTGAATTTCCTACCAAAATAAAAATTTTAAACGCCTTATGTCACGGTTCATGTAAATAATGCGCATGTGAGTCATGTGATCTGCTGGGATCTGATTGGTCAAGTGAGCTCAGTAATTAAACTAACAGTTGGTGTAAATTTTTTAACCTTTCACCATATTTATACACAAATATAATGCAAATCAAAGTGAACGTATTCTAAGTATTCAGAATACAGTACACTGACTGGGCAAAGTAACTGAATGCATTTACAAAATACATTTTAAGACAAGTATTCAGTATTCTGTAACTGAATACAATTTCAAAGTATGCTGCTTCACAGCTAGAAGGTCCCAGGTTCGATTCCTGAGTCTGATGGGGCGTTTCTGTGTGGAGTTATGGCTACGTTTTGTGGCAACATTTTGCTTTTCCTGCTACCTTTTGTATCATGCACTTGCTACTTACACTGCAATAAGTCATATCTTAGTAAGTTAAGTAATCTAGTCATTAATTAACTTCCTGAAATAAGTACATTAGTCCTTGGTTTGAGAAACTAATTTCAAGATGATTGTCCATGGGGCAAGATTTTTAGACTAAAATTAAGATAAACAGCCTCAACACACTCTAAATAAAAAAAATAATAAGTTGAAATAAGATTGTTATTGGTGTTTTGCCTAATTGAAGTGTAAAAAACTTGCCCCATGGACACATGTCTTGAAATTAGTTTCTCAAACCAAGGACAAATGTACTTATTTCAAGAAAGTGTTAATAATTTCTAGATTACTTAAAGGGACTCACTGGAGGTTGTCCATTTTCATACTCGTGACTGCCACCTCTGGCCGTCCGTATAACTGCAGTCTCCATGATAAGCTGGTGAATGACTGCCACCTCTGGCCGTCCGTATAACTGCAGTCTCCATGATAAGCTGGTGAATGACTGCCACCTCTGGCCGTCCGCGTAACTGCAGTCTCCATGTTAAGCTGGTGAATGACTGCTGCCTCGGCCCGAACACGCAACTTTAGAGCGACAGTGCAGGCTTATAGCGGCAATTGAGTGGGATAGGTGTGGGCTCACAGTACAGCGCGGGACATTGCTGGAGCATGTAGGGGGTGGAAAATATATTATTTTTTTAATTT
>OMNZ01109590.1:6253-17095 GCA_900303255.1 Lesueurigobius sanzi | reverse complement strand
CACACTGGTTTTGCGCGCAGGAGAGCCGGGTTCTAGCCCCGCTTGTGCCACAAATTTTCATGAATTATCCCCTAGGGGCAATTCATTTGTAGCATTGTTTGGCTGGAATGCTACAAATGAATTGCCCCTAAGTTTTCTGAATGCAAATCTGAATCTGAACAATTTTGAGTTGAAATTTATATGTTTGGTTTGTACTTTAAAGCTTGATATTTCTAACCACATCATTTAATTCATTATTCTGATGAATCAAATCTAAATGGTTAAAGCTGAAAGATATTGTACAAAATTGAGAGTGCATTGACAGGCATTGGCCGACAGAGCTCAAATTTCAGTCACGGATGTAGGACCCGGCCAACTCTACTGGGGTCCAGTAGAGTTGAAAATTTTAGTTTTGATGATTTGTATGAAACTTTGCAGGTATATTAGTCATGATCAACCAAAAATATACATATATTACACACGTCATATTTTGAATTATGTGGGCGTGGCCGCAGGTGAGAACGAAGGAGGGGCAAGAGCAAGGCCGGAAGGAGAGCAAGGCAGGGACGAGAGCAAGACTGGGACGAGAGCGATACTGGGGGCAGTCGCAAGGGAGGGAGTTGCGACACAGGGCGAGGGCCACTATCTTTTAATTTTTGATTATTTTGTATTCAGTCAATTATACACATTCTATTACATTTAGATCCCTATCACTGAAACAATATTTAGTTGTGTAAAGTGTACATGTGCATGTAGTAAATCATAGACAAAGTAAAGCATAATTAAAACAATAGCCATTTATTTCTCACAATAAAGTAAAGATTACAATTTAAATACGGTCAAACATCAGTGTGGTCTTATTCTTTCAGAGCCTTCTCCAGCACTTGCTCATCCTGAACAGAGAAAGGCAGAGTGACACGGAGCAGAGTGTTCTCCTGCATGGTGCGTTCAATGGTCTCGTAGGCATTGGAGTTTCCAGACCAACAGCGACGAGCCACCTAAAATAAATAATGAAAAGCAAATCTTTTCAAATTTTGGGCACAGAGGAGGAGACAGTGACTATATGAGTAAAAGGATGCTGAGGCTAGAGCTTCCAGAAAACACAAGACCCAGTGTAAGCCCAAAGAGAAGAGAACCTGAAATTAGCAAGTGAGAAAAGAAGGCAGAATATTGATAATTATATATAATTATACCCCATTTGAAACGTCCCAACCGAGCATCATTCTGGCTTTCTGGGCTGCTTCCTCTGAACCGTCCAGCAACATTCCAAAGCCTCCATTCGTGACTTCGCCCCTGAAAAGATCAATACAGAGCAAGATTAAGATAATACGAATAATTGCTATCATTATGAGCTAACAGTATTGGAACAAGCCTTACCAGCCGACACCACCTCCATTGTGAAGAGCCACCCATGTTGCACCCCTGAACGCATCACCAACAAAGTTCTGGACTGCCATATCTGTAAAAAAAATAATAATAATAAGCAGATTAGATAGCGCCATTAAGATCACAGTGGAGAAATGTATGTAAGTTGACAGCTCATACTGTATACAATAAAGAACAGATAACAAAGAAAGGGTGCATCATGCAAGAATATAGATTGCAACTATAAATGTAAAACATTTAATGTGTACTTGAAAGGAAAGTCTTAACAGTTTCAATAATAAATGAAAAAATAAGCACAAACCTGCACAGAAGGCAGACCCATCGTACACATTTGAAGTCTCTCTAAAAGGACTGTCTGTGCCACTGACGTCATGATGGTCTCTGCTGACAACGACAGGAGCCTAAACAGAAAAAAATAATAGTAAATTTAACTGACAATTGCAACAAGTTTTAAGTCATAATTTCAAATAAAGTACAACATTATAAATATCCAATATGTCTTTATAATGTATGTGGTTACATTTGTGTGACTTAAAGGTGGTTGGAAAAAACATACAGTAAAAGGATTAGAGCTTTTCGTTGTACATTGCAGTGACAAACAACATCCATTTCTCAGTCAGTTTGGGGCTTAGAAGAATCATGATCCAGTTGAAATCGAATAATAAAAAATAAATGTGGTCCAAACACTGATCCTTGTGGTACACATCATACCTCATACCTTATAACCAGGGCTTCACATTAGTTTTTTTGCCCATTGGCCACTGTGGTTAGTCTTTTCCAAAAGTTAAAAACTAATTAGACATTTTATAAGCCATAGGTAAGGGCAACAGTGGTGCAGATGGTTGGGACGTCAGAGGTTTGAATCCGAGCTCAGAGGGGTCAATGCCGCAGATTGGCAGTCCCCCAGTCAGATTTTCAAATACAGTATCATCAGTTCAACAACAATATTTAAAAATCTTTATGACAATATAAAATTCCTGGAGTCTTCACAAACATGGTTTAAGTAGACTACCTTTTAAACTAGGATTTTAATAATTGTGTACCACATTCAGGCCTACTAAGCCTTTGTATAGATGGGCTATTCCTGTTATGGACACCATTTTAAGGACATTCATTCAAAATATAGAATATTTGTTTTTTAAATCTTAACTATGCTAAACATGGTGTAAGAGAAGGTTGATTACGTATAAAATCGAAGTGACCCAAGTGACTAGTGGAGCTAAATGTGTTACTAGCCAAAATGAAAATCTACCAGCGTTTGGCTAGTTGGCTACTGCTAATGTCAAGCCCGATTATAACCACTTACTGTTACTCTTCCATCAGCAATAGCTTGATTGATCGCCAAAGCAATGTGGATTCTCCCTTTCTGGTCAGAGTACAGGATTCGGGCCTGGGATCCTACAACCTAAACATGAAAAAGGCAAACAAAAAGGTACAAAAATATTCCAAATGTTTATAAAGCAATACTATCAACAAACAATAACAACATAATATGTAAATAGTATATACAGTACTGTATAATTTTATTAATTTTCTTTCACTGACTAAACTAAATTATGCATACAGATTAACAAGGGCAGCTCCACACCATCTTGTGTTTCCCGGCCTCTCGGATCCAGCGGATGTTGTCGTCATATTGTTGTCTAATTCGTTCGTTTGCGTTTGTTCCGGTTTCCTCCAGAACAGAAGCTGCGATGTCATCGGTCACAGCCAGGTCCTGGGGATCTCCTGAAGTGCACACCCAACGAAATGGCCCAAAGCCTAATGAGAAAATGTCCCTATGGTAAAAAAGAGAAATGAATTAGGAAAATAATTATTAACCCAATATGTAGAAAATTTCTGAAAAGTATATTTGTAATTCACCCCATAATGTGCTGGACATAAGATGGGTAACGGAATTCAGTTGCTCCTGCTCCAGGCTTTTCAACATTAGCCCCTGCATAGTAAAACCATCAGTTATTAAGTAAATGATTTTTCTCCACTCAAAAAATAAGCAATTTTATTTTTTTTGATTGCTTTACACTTTTCTGTACATCATTTATTTTAGGACATGCCATCAACACCATCCTACTAGAAACACTTTTAATCTAACTAGGAGCCTTTGCCACTTATATTTAATGTATTATGATCAGAAGACAAACATAAGGAACCTTCATGTGAGCACATGCATTACATTTAATACACACCTAAATTATAAAATATACAGTTCAATTCTACGGCTAGTAATGTGTAGAAGAAAACTAATTAGACATTGGAGGAGTAGTTCTAGTGAATAAGAAGTAATAGCCAGCAATTATTAGTAAATATTTGCTTATCGTAATTGTTGACTTTTTTTCATACCCGCTCTTTGTGCCTCCAGTAGAAAAGCGTTCCCATAGTCCCAAAAAAACATCCCTGCATCAGACAAACTGTTGATGGCCTTGACATGCCTCCGCAGGCTGTGAAAACCAATGTTATGCTTTGTATTCACAGAAAACTTAGAAAACAACATTCATTCCAGCTGTACCTCTCCTGAACCAGAGTCTTGAACCTCCCGGGGTCTGTGGCCATGAGCTGGGTGGCCTGTCTGAAGCCCAGTTGAACTGGGTAGTACCCTCCGTTATAAGGGTTGTGCAGCGAGGTCTGGTCTGACCCCAGGTCCACCAGCAGCTGACCAGTTCTCTCATATTCCAGCAGGAGGCGCTCCCTGATACACAAATGAGGACATGGGTTTAGGTGGGCAGCTTTGACACAGCTGGGAGAGTACAGTTAGTTTTAAGTTTCATTGCCTTACCAGAGATCTACAATGTTCCCATGGTAACCCAGACTGAGAGGGGTTTTTGAGCTTTTGGCTTCTCTGTACGAAGTAACAAAAGAAAGTATTTGAGCTTTGCAGTGTTTTAAATGTATTTTAAAGCCTTTTGAATGAGGTGTAATTTTCATATCATTGTAGTAACCTGATTTGCACAAGTATTATATTATTCACAATTGTTAAAGCTGCACCAAGTTTGGTAAATAGATAAACAACACAGTATTATAATATTATTATTACCTGTTTGCAAATGTATCTTCTTCTTGATTGCACATTTCCTAGCTATTTGCACCTCCCTGTGAGTTCTTAAGAATTGCTGTAACAAGTGAATTTCTCCTTTGTGCGATCAATAAAGTCTTATTTTATATGATCTTATTAAAGCACTGCGGCTGTGCAGTGTCAGTATGCGTTTGCTTTTGATCCACAATAAATCGATACATCTACATATATTGTATGTATTGACTTGATACACAAACTTACTTGATACGTTGAATACAGTGCTCTAAGCTGCTGGTGACCTCCATCACCCATCCCTGCTCATGTCGCTTCCTCAGAGGAGCCTCATCCACCTATACACACATACTTATATATATACTTCTGTACAGGATAATTTGGATTTCAGACAATATCACAAAATCTGCATATATTTAATTAAACAGCACAGATTTATGTATATTTTTAAAAAGTAATCTGAACACCACAGTTTCATCCACTGACCTCGGCGATGACCCCCACACAGCCCGCTATCACAGCTGCTTTGGCCTGAGCTCCACTCATCCCTCCAAGGCCTGACGTCACAAACACACGGCCGCTGAG
Source organism: Lesueurigobius sanzi (assembly GCA_900303255.1). Classification (NCBI taxonomy): domain Eukaryota; kingdom Metazoa; phylum Chordata; class Actinopteri; order Gobiiformes; family Gobiidae; genus Lesueurigobius; species Lesueurigobius sanzi. The sequence goes on along the minus strand of OMNZ01109590.1, from coordinate 12,123 downwards.
GTCTCCGGAGCCCAGGTACCGCCGCCCCGCGTTCAACACCGTCAACTGCAGGGGAATATTTTACATTATGAGACATATAAGGAATCATAGTGCTTGATCAGACTATTAAGATGAGTGTTAGAGCATACCATAGTGCCATGAACAATTCCCTGAGGCCCAATGTAGCAATAACTGCCAGCTGTCATCTGACCATACCTGATGTACAGTACGTAAGAAAGTTGAAAAGACATGCTTATATAGAAGGGAACAGTTGTTGTGGTCATGCTCTTTTAGCAACATAAATGAATGAAAAAAGAATAAACAATGAGTTTAAAAACAAAATTGGAACTCTTAGGTAAAACTGTTAAATTTGCTTATGTATAAAAGATAGACAGTAAACAACATACATTGAAACACCAAGAGCAAACATTTTCTCATACTGCTCTCTGGAGGAGTAGTTCGGTATGACCTGGAAAAGCAATAAAGGATGTATGACACAAATAAACATGTGTTATTTCCACAGATGATTTGAAGAGTTACCATGCCGTTGGTTATGATGGCCCGTGGGGAGGAGGGCAGACTGGGAAACAGGCCCATGGGGTGTCCACTGTACATAACCAAAGTTTGCTCCTCCGTCATCTCACTCAAGTACTGCATCACCAGACGAAACTGTGCATGCAAATGAAAACAAAAATCTGAATATACTTGTACAAAAACAAAACTGATATTAGTGTGTATTTGATCATGAGCTGTATGGGTGGTTTACTTTTAATCACAGCGGCCTTTGACACTCCAGGATGATTTATTTTTAGGGTGACCCGGTAGGTTTGGTAGAGTTGCCATGGAGTTGATTCCATCAGCAGAGAAAACCTACCAGAAACCCCATAGAAAATTGTTCCTGGGGCGTCATAAAGGCAGCTGTGAAGGAAAGTAAAGGCGCCATGCTTACTACCCATACAAGTTCCACAATGAACCTTTAAGAGCAGGAATGAGTTTAAGGGGTCACCTACCTGGGCCCAGTTACCGAAGACCTGTCCATTACCCCCGTATGTCACCAGCTCTTGTGGAAACTAAAGCACAAATATTGGACTGCAACATTAGTATGTCATCTGTCAAATTGAGGGGTGTACAGGCAAAGCAAACTTCACCTGGGCCACTGCTGGGTCCAGATTGTTCATTATCATTAACATTATGGCAGCAGCTTGACGTGTGCGACAGGGGTACTCTTCAATAGGATGAGCCCTGAAGGAGAGATGTTCAGTTACTGAATTTATACAGTGGTGTCCCACAGGGATATGTTCAGGGACTGCTTGTATTTATTGTCCATGTTAACAAGTACCAGTGCACTTTACATAAATCACAGAATTTGGACATTATTTTAATCTTTATCTTACTTTGTAGTCAATTTATAGCTTTAACAATACTGTAGAAATAGGTTTCTAATTTTTACAGCTCTGACACATGTTTCAGGTTCCAAGCTTGAAACAAAAAACAACTACAGTATAACCCAGTACAGATGACTTGGATTTGGATTTGCTGTACTTAGACTGAGAGCTTGTAAGAAGAACAAAAACAATGACTAAAACAATAAAGTAGAAGAAGTAGAACATTTACTATAATTCTACCCCAAACATCTCACCTCATGCGCATGGTGGGGCAGAACCTGTACATGTAGATGTGTCCATACTCCCTGAGCTCTCGCACAAACTCAGGGGCCAGTGTGGCATGATGGGAAGAGGGAAAATACCTCAGAGCATTTTTCAGAGCCAGCTGAAATGAACGAGACAAATGGTTTTAGAGCAGCGGTGCTTAGCTGGTCTCAAATAAGGGACACATTTTATGCCCCCCTTGTTGCGAATCAGTGTTTAATCTTGTGTCTGAATGTATTTCATAGATTTTTATACACATGACCTGCGATGCTCGAATCAAATACTAAAGCTACTGTACATATAGCTTCAGAATCAGGAACAAGTGACAATAAATCCAAATCAAGGGCGTAGCACTATTGTGAGTACGGTTCTATTAGGAGTCTGCACTCTTAATGTTACCTGCTGAAGCAGTTATAATAAAAAAGCTCAACTTTGAAATTAACAGTGCAACTCAAGACGTTACTTTTCAAACCATTCAAGACAATACATTATTTTATTTGCATCATTGTTATACAGATAAAGTCATTGGATTGGATTTTAAATACAGAACTAACTACCTCTGGACAGGAGCCTTTAATATAACACTGAGTAATCCATTTGGAGGCTTTGGAGAATAATCAATGTGGGCCTCAGTGGGTCATGACGCAATCAAACAAAGGGCAGAGCAGAAAGTCAGGCCTCACAAACTGATTATAGAAACCTGAGACACTGAGACAAAACATTATAGTCCCATCTTTGAAGAGACTATGGTAATTACATTTTACCAGTTTTGGTGTGGTCTGATTTTCTGTCCAACCATATTTGAACATGGATCGGATTGATGTCATATGCTTCTAATGTACAGTAATTAATCATAATGTGCATGTATCTAAACTACTCACCCGTTCCTCTTCAGCTGTTAGGTTGGGTGTCCGGATTGGTGCATGTGGGAGGTTGGGGTCTCGTCCTCTGTTTTGGGGCAGAGGGTCCAGGGGTAAACCGCTGCAGATCTCCTGTAGAGCAGACATCTTTCAACTCCTCCAACTAAGTCCTGAAAGAAAAACTCAATGGGGTTTCACTACAATATGTGACTAGGATAAATGCTAAAAGCTCCCTTACCTCTTTCTGATTGGTCGTGTCTTGTCTTTGCCCTGTGTCATCCACCAATCAGAGCGAACGGTCAAAGAAAAAAATAGAGTTTGATAATTATTGATTGGAGCGAGTTTGGAAAGGGCAAACAGTGATCTCTGGCCTCTGGAGTTTGGGACATGTAACTCTTAAGTAAAAATGCACCTTTGGACACATGCAACCAAAGGCCACTTTACAATGATGTCATCAAGGCTTGACACTGACTGTTTTGTTGGTTATGTATAAAATTTAACTAGCAAATGTAGCAACATGGACAGATTGGGAATCTAAAAGTATTTTTTATTGTGACTGGTCACTGTCAATATATGTCTTGAGACATTTTCAGGCATGACTTGAAATAACTTTGAATTTCACAGTCATTTCCTGAGTTGCTTGTTGTAATTATTCACCATTATGAGTTACCATGGCGTAGGGCATTGTGCAAACTTCTGAACTGGAAAATAAAGTACTTTAACCATCATAGGGTCAAGCAACTGGGGGGCGTTAGTAAGCCCAACAGTGGAAGCTTTCAAAATATATATGTATTGTATAATGTATAATGTATTGTACAATGCTGCAGTCAATGATTTCCTTGCATTTCGAGAAAGTGAATAATCATGTGTATACTGTAATACTTTAGTAAGTTGATATCTTGACACCTAAGCATAATACCTAAGCATACTGGCACAAATGTAATTCTGTTATGACCCATCCATCCATTTTCTTCTGCTTTATCCGGGGTCGGGTCGCGGAGGCAACAGTCTGAGCAGAGATGCCCAGACTTCCCGATCCACGCACACCTCCTCCAGCTCTTCCTGGGAGATCCCAAGGCGTTCCCAGGCCAGCTGAAAGACCTTGTCTTTCCAACGTGTCCTGGGTCTTCACTGGGGCCTCCTCCCAGTGGGACGTGCCTGGAACACCTCTCGAGGGAGGCGACCAGGAGGCATCCGAAACAGATGCCCGAGCCACCTCAGCTGGCTCCTTTCGACGTGGAGGAGAAGCGGCTCTGTTCCGAGCTCCTCCCGGGTGACTGAGCTCCTCACCCTATCTCTAAGGGTGCGCCCAGCCACCCTGCAGAGGAAACTCATTTCGGCTGCTTGTATTCGCGATCTTGTCCTTTCGGTCATGATCCAAATCTCATGACCATAGGTGAGAGTAGGAACGTAGATCGACCGGTAAATCAAGAGCTTTGTCTTTCGACTCAGCTCCTTCTTCACCACAACAGTCCGATACAACGACCACATCACTGCAGACGCTGCACTGATCAGTCTGTCAATCTCACGCTCCATCCGTCCCTCACTCGTGAACAAGACCCCAAGATACTTGAACTCCTCCACTTGTTTGAACTCCTCTTTTGTGAAATTTACCACTAAGTTGAAGTCATGTTTGATAACCAACAAGGTGCCAATGACCAAACAGCCGCTTGCATAGTATTAAGTGGTGAAAGTCCAGTTATGAGACTCATAACTTGCCAATACAGCCCAACAAAATAACCAATTGTATAATAAATCTCTGTATTGTGCTTTTTATACAGAGAAATGGTACAGAATGAGTAAAAGTCTAAACACACTGGGATAACATGTTTAATTAGAAAAGTCTCACACAATTATACTGCTGTTGATTCAGTTTGATGTTCCACATGAGGTCTGGAAATGATAATGTCATAGATTCTTCAACCAATTAGCCTATTTTGGTGAAAATTGCATTGTTTATCCTATATGGAAATATGGAAGCAGAGCTACTACATCAATCAACCAAACGTTTTAATTTTTATCGCCATTCATGTACTTAGCAGCTTTGTTTTGCCTTTAAGAGTCAACTAAAGCCATCTGCTTCAATAAGCGTTCGCACGTCACTGTGATCGGTTAAACACACTGGTCACTCACTCCGAGTATGACAGAGGCTGACCAACAGGGGAAGTGGAAAGGTAGATCGCAAGTGTCTGTTTGAGCATAGAGTTCCATTAAAAACAAATAAGGACAGAATCACAATACATTTTCTCTGGACTGACAATTACAGTATATTCAATATTCTATCAGCAATTCCTACAGTCTTCAAAAATCTTAAACGTTAGCTCTTCACGTCTGGTTCTGTTGTTTCAATGTCCTTTTGTACTTCGGGTGTGGAGTTTGTCTCACTCTCGGACGTCTTTTCCTGCTCGTCCTTGTCGTCCTCCTGAGGGTAGAGCTCTGGGTAGCGCTGCATACACTCCTGCATGGCCCTGAACTGCTCGAGACATTCTGAACCCTTCACTTCCTCTTTGCTGTAGTGAAAACACGAGAATGCCTCTTTGAACTCTGAGCCACACGGACCACTGGCCATTCCCCCCAGACACGGGCAGTTCCAGTTGATGTCTCCACTGGGAAGAATCAGGCCTGAGAACACGACAAAGAGAGAGAAAATTTGGACATAAATACTAGATTAGAATATGAGTTTTTCTATTTTGATTAATTATTTATTTATATCTAAAACAAGCACCACCTTAGAAAATATGTGACTTTCCAAGTACCATCATGGCCATAACTGTATGAGAAATGATCTCAGCCTATACCACTCCCCTGGGGACTCAAAGCACTGCTCCTTCAAAATATGTTCTTATCTACATTAAACTAAAACTAGAGTAGAACTAGTACCATTAGTGCCATTACCCGAGTTGCATGTCCACAGTTAAAGGGACTCTACGGAAGTTAAAATTTAAAAAATTATATATTTTCCACCCCCTACACGCTCCAGCAATGTCCCGCGCTGTACTGTGAGCCCACACCTATCCCACTCAATTGCCGCTATAAGCCTGCACCGTCACTAAAGTTGCGTGTTCGGGCCAATGAGTTAAAACAATAGAGGGACGTGTATCAAGCCTCACTTTGGAAATTGACCACGCTTATGGGTGAAATCAAAATGGCGCAACTGGCTCCTCCTCCAGTGGATAGTCCTAAAAAGGGTAAAAGAGGTGTGCGCTTGCTGTATCTCAGCCTCCTGGACATGTAGTTTAGCCATAACCATGCCCTCTCTGCTCCCGCCCCGTCAGCACGGTGCTCTGTTAGCCTATAGCCGGGAGCGTGTGACATCACAAATCATTAGAATGAGCTTCATTGGATATGCAAAACTTTAAAATTCCAGTTAACAAAAACTAAC
>OMNZ01109585.1:0-14627 GCA_900303255.1 Lesueurigobius sanzi | reverse complement strand
CAGAGGAAAACTATAAACCAGGTGAAAACTAGGTCTAAACCAGGAGAAAACTTGGTCTAAACCAGGAGAAAACTAGGTCTAAACCAGGACTAAACCAAGAGAAAACTAGGTCTAAACCAGGTCTGAACTAGGTCTAAACCAGAGGAAAACTAGGTCTAAACCAGGTGAAAACTAGGTGTAAACCAGGAGAAAACTAGGTATAAACCACGTCTGAACTAGGTCTAAACCGGAGGAAAACTAGGTCTAAACCAGGAGAAAACTAGATCTAAACCAGGACTAAACCAGGACTAAACCAGGTGTAAACTAGGTGTAAACCAGGTCTGAACTAGGTGTAAACCAGGAGAAAACTAGGTCTAAACCAGGAGAAAACTAGGTGTAAACCAGGTCTGAACTAGGTGTAAACCAGGAGAAAACTAGGTCTAAACCAGTTTTTGTGTTTATACAAAATGTCTAAAACATATAAAACATTATCAAATATCCAATACGTACACACTGCCCCCTGTAGGTTGCACCCGGTCGCTGTGAGTTTGCAGAGATACATCGCCGAAGACATCATCATTCAGAACTACCACATTCCAGCTGGGGTAAGTGAAGGAGCTGCGAGTCTGTCAGGTTGTGTTGTCCTCATACTAAACTACTGTCGACCTAAAAATATCTTTAATAATTAGACTTTATGTAATGAAACTGAGCTTTTGCATTCGGAATTAGAACCATGATCTCACTGAAAAGGTAAACAAATAATCTAGTTCAATGAATCAATCCAGCTGGACATTTCTTGACAAAAACTGCTGACGTTTCGGGAACCAACCAAGTCCTAGTTCAAGCTTTGTTTATTTAGTTTATTATATTTCTGTTTTTCTTTTAGTTTGGAAGATTTTTATCTTTTTCATTTTCAGGTTTTGGGGCAGTTCCCTCTCTTAGCACATACACTTTCACTTGGGAAAAATAAAACAACATTCTGTTCAGTATTGCCCTGTCTTGTTCCTGTTTAGACCCTGGTGCAGCTGGGACTCTACGCCATGGGCCGGGACCCCAAGGTGTTCCTCCGGCCGGAGCAGTACCTCCCCGCTCGCTGGCTCCGCACTGAGACGCAGTACTTCAGGAGCCTGGGCTTTGGCTTCGGTCCACGCCAGTGTCTGGGTCGCAGGATCGCAGAGACCGAGATGCAGATTTGCCTCATCCATGTGAGTCTGTGAGCTCCATCAAAGCAAAACAATAACCGTGATATCCGAACTTCATGGTACACTGGAAAAGTAATAGGATAGGATATAACTTTATTAAGCCTGAAGGAAATTCATGTGCCAGAAGGAGCCATAAAAAGACACAACCAATTTAAAAACAGTAAAATATAGTACATTCCTACTTTCATAACTGGATAACAACTCAAGGAAGTACAACATGTATGTAATCTGTCCTTTGTTCCCTCACTGTCCCTCCTTGCTGAACAGTTCAATCGCGCCTGGTAGAAGGATCCTCCTCTGGCGCTCTGTGCTGCCCCGTGGCATCCTCAGTCTCCCACTGAAGGTGCTCTTGTAGGAGAGCATGGTTACATGCAGGGGGTGAGAAGGGTTGCCCCTGATGCTGAGCAGCTGCTGTAGCATCCTCCTCTCTGCTAGTACCTCGACTGGCTCCAGCTCCAGACCCAGGACTGATCCAGCTTTCTTCACCAGCTTATTCAGCCGGTTCATGTCCACAGCTTTACTAATATCTTGATAAGTTTAAATGACTGGATTTAAGTTACCATTACCAATTAAGGGACCTTAAGGCAGGAATGACAGGCGATATGTGTTGGGAAAAAAAAAAGTTGAACGCAGCATCTATAAGTCCTCCAACTGAGCCATGTTTGTTTTGCTGAGGCAGCGTGCTACTGACTGTCGTCATACCTATATATCCCGCCCCCAGCCACACAGCAGCATGTCATTGGTCCGAACCACTGCTGGTTATGAAACGGACCAATCAGTTGGAGTCTTTCAGGATGGATTTGTTGTGAACTGAAAATTCAGATTTCGTGGCAATGCAAGGTTACGCACTTGTAATGTAAATTTGTTGCCACTGGAATAAGAGTTTTTGCTTTTATAATAACTTATTTGCAGAAAAATTACACTTATTATCTAATTTTAAGTGCAAATTGTATTATTTCATTATTTTAAGTGCTAAAATACTTCTTCCATTGGCAGATGATTTCACATATCTGCTCTAATCAAGGGCAAGTATACGATTTTAAAGAATATTGGACCTAATTTGAAATGACTTTTTGCAGTGTACTGTATGGTTGCGGAAGCTAACACAATCACAATCTTGTGGGTTCAGGAACTTTATGTGTTATTATGCTGAAATCTGCTAATGAAAATGTTCAAATTGTTATTTACTTATGTAGTACTTTTATCTAGTTATATCTAATTATAGCTATCTACATTCAGGTCTATGACTCGTTCCCACACTGAGTACCACCTCGTAACACATTTGACCGTCTAAGTACCACCGGATCTACATCAAGATGAAGTCAGGACTAAACCAGGTCTAAACTTACAGTAGATGATCAAAATTATGCCTGAACTGGATGCACTGCAAAAACGAGTCTAGATATAATATCAGGCTTTTGGGCAATAAGAAAATGCTTCTTATTGAACTTAAAATAAGATTAAATGATTTATTGTGGTTAAAATTTTCGAAAAAAATCTCATTTTACTTGAAAAAGAACAAAAATCTTATTCCATTGGCATATTCATTTTACTTGTCAAATCAGAATCACTCAAGTTAAGGTCAAATATCCTTAAATTCCAAACCTTTCTCTTATTACCATTAAATATTTTTTGCAGTGTGTGATATTTTTCCCTAAGTGCCTCACTTTTCTGATCTCAGCAACAAATCTGAGTCTTGCAGGATCTCGCCTGGACCAATGAGACGACCTTTCCTCTGTCCTGAGGTGGAGGAGGGGCTTTCCGATCCAGTTAAAATCTCCCTCTCTTTAGTTTCCTCATTTTCAAAACTTCACTCTTAAGTTCACGATATCTTTGCCTTTCAGATGCTCGAGAATTTCAAAGTGGAGAAGCAACGGCACATCGAGGCCAAAAGCAAGTTTGAACTCATCCTTGTCCCAGACCAGCCGATAATCCTGACCCTGAAGCCGCTGCAGAACACTCCAGTCGCCTGAAGTCTTTCTAAGGTTATTACCACTTTAGATCCAACCGAATGTGTCCAATTAATGTTCTCTAAATGACTAGATTTCGACAAAACTTTGGCAATCAACGTACTGTAACTTTCACATAGGAGAAGACTGTTGAGTTTCCATCTGAGCCTTTTGTGTACATATATTTCTTACTATGTAGTGCTAAATGATCTTATTTTGCACCAAGGGTTTGAGTAATGCCATTTTTTTTACTCTCTACGTCGACAATAAAGGATACTGAACTTCAAACCCGCCTTACTTTATTGTTCATGTAAATTCACACATTAACCCAACTAATGTCAATGTTTTTAATGTCAATGAGTGTTTTTTCAATATCTTTATCATAGCCTGGTTTGTTGAGTGTAGATTTTTTATAGATTTTTCCACAAATAAATGCAGAAACTACACATGAAATCCAAAATCCCCTCTGAATGAATCGTTGAAGCCAAATAACAAAATAAAACCATACATTTTAGCCTGACCATATCCATTATTTAGAATATATTGCTGTAAATATAGGCAATTTTGGTCATTTTTACGCTTAACCTCTTAAACCCTATAGGACCCAAATTGGGCACTAAAATCTCTCTCCTTCCCCTCTCTCTGTCTCTTTCCTTCCTCTCTCTCTTTCCTCTCTTTCTCCTTCCCCTCTCTCTCTTCTTCCTCTCTCCCTCTTTCCTTCTTCTCGAGCTCTCCTTCACCTCTCTCTCTCTCTCTCTTTCCTTCCCCAGGACCCAAATTGGGCACCTGTTGGGGTTTAAGAGGTTAAAATGGTGTATGAAAAAGTTAACTGAATGAAAACTTTCAATTAACACATTTTAGCCACAACTTATGTGTAAAATTTGAAAACTAAAAAGGTTTCCCTGTAGAGCCATGTCTTAATTTACATGCAAAAGTACCTGTTCCACGAGCAGATTCTTGTTATACTCATTTCAAGGAAGTTTTACTTGCACGTTAATGCATCAAGGTTAATGCATTGATTGAGTAAAACATCCTTCACACATGACACTGGGAACAGATTCAGGACTAAACATATGAAGAATTGTTATGGAGAAGGTTTGTTTGTTCTCCATCTACTTCAGTGTTTGGGATTCCTGAGCAAGTCCATGTCTGTGCTCACTGAGATGGATCAACATCTGCTGCTTCTGCTTTCCCCACAACTTAGAGTTTTCTTCAAGCTGCAACAAACAAAGGCTTTCATAAAGAACCAGGTGACGCATAATACGCTCATACGCAGCAGGGCCGGCCCAAGCATTCATGGGGCCCTAAGCGGAATATGACATGAGGCCCTGGCAACTTCAATTTATATTTCCATAAATGAGACACAGAGTCAAAAACCCCCCACGCTGACTACGTTTGTAAAAGAAAGTAGACTATTCTGCAAAAAGAAACCTATGTCCTTAAAATGAGTTGTAATTCCGTCTTCATCTGTACTCTGTAGTTGGAGAGTGGGACGGTTTCGCTCTTCATCCAAAAAGCTTTGTCAGCAAATGAATAGACTTGACAGCTCGGGGGTCTCTAGATAAGAGGATCCAACTATGGAACGCAATGGAGGTCTTAGGTTTAATTTAGCCCCGGTCTGCAACAACATCCTTAGACGGAAACCACACCTATGTCATGCTAATGAGGCTGCACCATTGGCCAGGGCAGGGCGACAGATAGGTGTGAATAGCCTTAGAACAAAGCCCAGGGTGGGTCAATAGGAAAGTAACAAGCACTAATTAGGTGTGAATAGGTTAAGATGTTTTTCAATCTTTAGAACCAAGAGAGGAGGGACTTAGCAGTTAACTCCTCCTACTGGTTTCTTCTTAAGAGACCCACGAGCTGTCAAGTCTACTCATTTGCCGACGAAGCTTTTAGGATGAAGAGCGAAACGTCCTACACTCCAACTACAGAGTACAGATGAAGACTGAAGAATCTTTGCTTAGTGACAAATATACAAATGTGAAGTACTTAAATTGTACTGTATATCTGTATTTCTTCTTTCAGTGTCGTAGTTATTTTGAGGAGATATTTGACATTTGGGGAAATGTATATAGCACACAAATATATGCACTATTGGAGGCCCCCTGGTGGTCTCGGGGCCCTAAGCAGCTGCATAGTCTGCTTAATAGGCTGGGCCGGCCCTGCTTATACAGTACATGTGGTACAGTGGTTCTCAACTGGTGGGTCGGGACCCAAAAGTGGGTCGCAAAATGATTTTCAGTGGGTCGTGAGCCTCCCGAGGAACTTTTTTTTTTTCAATATTTATCGTCTGAAGAAGAAAACTAGTAACGATTGTATATGGACCTTTTATGCATCTGAATTATGCATCTAAATTAAGAAAAATACTTCTTCTTGATACGTTAGAATAACTCAAATTTATTTCACCTCAATTTGAGTTTTTATGAATTATAAAAAAAAATCTAAATTGAGCTTTATTATCTCATGTTTAGTGCGATGAGATGTTTTTTCTTAACTTTAAAAAAACTTTAAAATTTCCTTAAAATCAAGGGCAAATACTTATTCGAAGAAAAATGTACTTTGAAAATTGTGGTGTAGTATTTTTAAATGGTCATAACTTCAGTTTTATAGGCTTATTTCAAACTTAATCTACAATAATTTGGTAGAAAATACCATATTTCACATTATAAAATTCTTATTTAGGTCATGGCTTCTCATGGGGTGATGGTGGGTCCCGACACCACTCGTGTAGTATATTATATCTCACCTGCTGCTCCAGTATGAGTCGTCTGGTCTCCGTTCTCTTCAGGTTCGCCAGTAAATCCTCTCTGTCTGTCACCGTGGCTTTACTCTGCCTCAGAGAAGGAGAAGTCAGTAGAATCCAACACAATCCTTGTTTTACACTTCAACACTGAGCAAGTTTTATTGATGGGGACAGACTTATCCCCCTAAAGATGAGGAGATGAGTGGCCCTGACATCATACAGTTTTTTTCCCCTTCAATTGTCAGCTTTTGACCCAGTTTGCTCTCCTAACATATAAACTTTCACAGAGAAACAAATGAATGACCTAATCTTTACAATGAGGTGTGTAAATATTGCACAGATTCAACGTTTCTCCGTAGAACTGTATATGAATTTTGTACTTCAATGACCACTTTCATTTTTCTCACATTGTGGCTACAGCTTCTCCACTTTAGTAGCTACAGACTCTGACCGAATATTTTGAAGGTTTGTTCAGAGAAAATGAGAAATCATAAATGAGAAATGTGCAATAGGCCAGAATGAGTGAATGGTGGTGGAGGGGCCGATGGCGCAGAATGGCAGCCTTGCTTCTGTCACCACTGAGTATGGAGTGAATGAATAATGTCTACAGTGTAAAAGGAGGTCTTCCCTTAAATACGAAATGTCCAAATCTATCAGATGTACACTGCAAAAAGCGATATCTTGATAAGTTAACAGTAATCAAATCCAGGATGTTTTCTTAAGAAATAAGAAAAGGCATACAATTCCAAGTAGGGCTGTGTGATATGGCCAAAGAATCATCTAATCATCTAAATTTACATGCAGTGTGATGTTTTTTTTCTCAATTTACGTGCAAAAATACTTGTTCCATTAGGAGAAATCCAGAAAACTGTTGACCTTTTGTCATCTTTTAGATTTTTTACCAACATACATGAAAACAACTGTAGTATTAGTCTGCTACAGAATGAAATAGAAGTAATTACAGAGGGCTGAAGTCGTTTCCTTTCTGAACTCGCTGTCGATCACGTTTATCCAGATTCCAGACACATCACAAAACATGCCTATTAATATTGTTTTGTCTACACACCCATCCCGATATAACTCTATGAAAACATGGCCCAGACTCGGCTTGTTGAATGTTGATGCATGTGACGTACCGGAGCAAAGGGGCGAGTGTGAGGCCTGTGGAGCTCCCTCTCTGTGGCTGGTCTCTCCTCGCTTGCACCTTCACCAAAACAAGAGTCAGCGAGAGTCTGGAGCTGCAAATGAAAATGGCCCGACTGCACTCACTATTCTCATGTTGTCTGTTCCACTTTGAGTTGTTATAAATGTGCTGAGCTCTCTCCATCTTCTCAATCGCCTGAAACGTACAGAAAGTTATCTAAGCTTTAGGAAAGTGCGATGTGAAATTCGTGATATTGTGAACATTGGGACTACTATTATTATATGAGGATAGGATTTTTAAGCCATTTGTCTTTCAACACAGCACATTAAAACTCCAGGGCCAGTGGAGTTCTGTATCAGAGAGAAGGAGAGGGGTTTCATAGAGGGGCTTTGAGGTGTTTGGGTGATTTTGCTGGCCTGGTTTATTATTCTGTTGAGTTTTGTTTTGTGTTTAGAGTGAGAAAATTGAACCAGGTGGAGATATTGTATGTGAGGATGGATATATGGTTATACACAGGTTATATTATTCAAATTATAAGCTCCACAATTTTTTTTTCGAGGGTCTATCCCAGCTGTGTGAAATGTGGACTTCAAGAGGCAACTTTAGGTCACAATTGTGGTACTTTTGGTCTGGCATATTTGGAATCCTGTCTGAAGTTTTTCAATGCAAAATCGAGCCTGACCCAGAGACAAGCATCCTAGGTGTGCTAGACAAAACACGCAAACAAAATGACTCTCTTATTGCCTAATAGCAGCAAAAAACAAGTTCTTCAATTCTGGAAAAAGGAAGAATCGACATCCTTAAGATACTTGTGTGTATGCGTGGACTATAGACCGTACAAAGAAACCTTGTGAACCTTGTCAAAAAGAAAAATGCTCCAAATAAACATTAAACAAGCAAAAGCAGCAAAAAAAAAAAAGTTACAGTATGTTCCATCAGCAGAGGAAACCAGAAACCCTAAAAAAAAAATCCTGGAGCGTCATAGAAGCTGCTGTGATGAAAGGTTAAGGTGCCACCTAACCACCCATACAGCCACTGGACATATTTTTTAATTTTGATGGTAGCGCAATGAGTACCCGGTTTAAACCCTCGTCCGAGCCCTACAGTGGCTGCATTCCCGGACAACACAAGTCACCGAAGTTGTTAAGTTTTTGCCTTCTCAAGAAAGCAGAAAGCAGTGTTACAGCCTTACCTTTCCCTGGTGTCGGACCAAGGCCTCCAGCTCCCTCATCCTCCTCTGCTCCTGCTGTACATGTCCCGGCTCTTTCTGGACGAGAGTCTTCAGCTTTAGCAGCTCCCTCTCACTGTCATTCTTCTGAACAAAGGAAATATATGACCACGTTATTGAAGCTTTACGCAGCTATTTATTTAGACTTGTAAGATTTGCAAGGAGTACATTCAATATTCAAAAGTAAACTGGAAAGAAATGTGTACAGTTTCAGCCAAAACTGTATATATACACTGTATATTATGCAGTAAAAATAGTTGAGTAATGTCATTATTTTCCAAGAAATATAGATTTAAAGGTAGTTTGGAACCAGTTGAATGCTTTTTAATGCCCCCAGAAACCCGATCACTCTTAAGGTGCCCACACACTAGAGGATTTTAAATCTTTTGAGACTAAAGATCTGTGCACAGACCACACACACTTAAGGACAGACATGAGGACACCCAAACACACACATGAGGAGTCCCACCACAGATCATGCCATGAGAGAAAGTTTTTATTCTCCTCCTAAGACTAAAAATCTGGCTAAAAATCCTCTAGTGTGTCTCCAGCTTTAGGTAACTGGGAAGCTAAGGATTATGCATTCTGGTACCCTGTTTTTGTATTATTGCTAAGAAAATATCACCCATATTTTAATATCTTATTTATTTATTTATTTGACACAGACATTGCACAACAAATGTGTTGCACAGACCAGAGATAGCTAAGAGCTCATTTTCATCTGTAGTCCCTGGGCAGAGGCAAAATGACAGCAGGTTTACACAGAGGGTACTACTAAAGTCCATGCAAAGAATATAAAATACATATAAAACACCAAAAGCATCAACACCAACACAATAATAATAATAATTATTTACATATTTACAATTTAAGAAGAAAATAGCAATATTAATGATCACAACTCTGAAGCAGTTTTCCTTAGCCATCCATATTATCATTTCCTGCATTTGCTTGACGTCACCTACAACAGGGGTTTTCAACAGGTGGTCCGTGGCCCCCTGGTCCCCCCCTGGTGGCAGTACTGCTGGTGGTCCGTGACTTGCTATCCAGTCCTACTAAAAATAAACTAGTGTGGCAGTCTGTCTGAGCCAGCCTGTCCACATCCTTTCCTGGTGAGCTGAACAAGTGTTTTTAGATTACTTTTAAGATTTGTTTTAACTTGATTGTATATTGTTTTAGAAAATACTTTCATTTGTACATAATGTCTTTTTAAAGGGTCACAACAGTCCAGTTGTATAGAGGTATGCTTTTTAATCTTGTTCATTGTTTGTATATTATATTGTTCTAATGGCACTGGTTTTTCCATAGGCCCAGTGCTTGTTGCCGTTTATTTTAATTTGTTTATTTGAAACCTTAATTTAGGTGCAAGCCTATTTTATTGACAGCTGGGGGCGAGGGGTTCACCTTAAGTGGTGACCTTATTTGTAGTTCTTGGTGTTGGTGGCACATGTATATGGGTGATTTCTGTTATGGAAGTGGTTTCTTTTGTGTTTAACTTTGTTTGCTTCTCATTCATAATTTGTCCCCCCTCACCCCAGCTTCAAGCTTCATCGTTTTAATCCAATTCTATTTGGTTTTATATTTATATTATACAAAGTTGTAAATAAAAGCTGCCTTAGGGCTGTTGGACCCACACTGACTGTCTAGCTTTGTTATTGAAGCTCACCTGCATTCTAGGACACTTGCAAGTGTTACATTTGGCGTTGTCGGCAGGATCGAGCAGTCAGTGTGTGGTCATTTTTTCCCTTTCACTTATTTTATCTACAGTAGCTTAGTTTTATGTAAACGGCAATCAGCACAGAAGTTTGGAGAGACCTACTCCTCCCAACCTAAAGACAAGTTCTGGAAGAAGTTAAAATCTACAACTATTCTCAAAGACCCTTAAAAAAATGCCTGACCTTGAGGACCAATTACAAACCATACACGACCAATTAAAAACTTTGCAAGCTGAGAATGATCGGTTTAAAAGGTCTATGGCCTCCCCCTCTTCTACCACCTCCAGAGTGGACCGAACTGTGTATATCCCTCGTGAAAGAAGGTGTCCGAAGTTCTATGGTCATCAAGACTCCCCAGATAGTGTCCGTATTGAAGACTGGATTGAAGAGGTGGAAGCTTGTCTGGAGGGCAGACACCTCTCAGACAAAGAAAAAGCCATATTCATGTTGGACCACTTAGGTGGGGAACCGCGTAATGAGATTAAGCATCGTCAACTTTGTGAGCGGGAGAACCTCATTACAATTCTGGCCATTCTAAAAGAATTGTATAGTGGACAAAATCCTTTGGTGGTGCTGTTGAAGCAGTTTTATGATCGAAAACAACAACCCGGAGAGTCACTTAGGCAGTTCTCACATGTTCTAATGACTTTGATGGACTTTGTGCTTGACAGCAATGCTGATGCAGTTCCTAATCAACACACGATGCTTAGGGACCAGTTTGTGGAACATGTGAGAGATGGCATGCTGCGACGCCATCTTAAGGATGTGGTAAAACGGGACCCAGGACTCTCATTGATAGAAGTTCATGAAGAAGCCATTAGATGGTCAGAAAATATCGATGGGGATGCTCATTCAGTTTTCCTATGGTTGTAATGTTGGCCAGTAGTGATGTGAGAACTGCTGCCCCAGTGGCACACAAACAAACATCTTCAGAGCTCCAGACAATTGCAGAGCTTTTAAAACAGCAACAGACTCAAATTACTACATTAACTGAACAGCTTCAGTCATTGCAGACTAGCTTAAAACCGACTCCTTCAAAATGGTCAACAGATAGAAAATGTCTCAGATGTAACAAAATGGGTCACATTGTCCGTTATTGTAGACAGCTACTGCCAAGTGATACGCAGCAACAAAAGCCAGTAGCACAATCAATTCACTCAGAGTCGTCGGAAAACTAGCACCTTCTGTTGTTTTGAGCCAGACATCAGAAGGAGCTGAACTTGGCTCCACACCAGTGCCTCCTGAACTTTTACGGCAACTTGTGGGCACATGCTCTGTGGTGGATTTGATGATAAATGGTGTAAAAGTACCATCTCTATTAGACACAGGTTCAAATGTTACAACTATCACACAGTATCTTTGCTGCTCATTTTGACCCTAGTAAGCATGCAATCAATAACTGTAGGTGGCTTAATTTGACAGCTGCTAATGGACATTCCATTCCTTACCATGGCTATGTAGAAGTGGATGTGACTGTTCTGGGAAGGACTCTACCAGCATGTGGAGTGCTCATTGTTAAAGATCCACAGGGACCCACTGCCTTCTCAAAACAAAAGCAGCATATCCCAGGACTCCTCGGCATGAACGTTATTCTGCAACTCTATGACAACCTCTACAGGGAGCATGGCTCTGCAATGTTCTCCATTCCTGAGGTTGCACAAGCAGCTCCAGGCTGGAAAGAAGCTCTTCAACAGTGCCACCTGATGGAAACTGGAGATGGTATCGCTGGTCAACTGCGGGTACAGTCTTCTGGACCACTACTGATCCCTGCAGGAACAACTGTTATGGTCCCAGACACCAGTCCAAAAGGTAAAGAGCACAGCACACAGACACTACTGTTAGAGCAAGATCATAGCACTAACCATCTCCCTGCTGACCTTTTGATCTCAACATCACTAGCGTCTTGTGAAAATGGACTGGCATATGTTCCTGTGTCTAGGTCTAGGTCTGCTGCACTCCGTGTCTCTTGTTGATTGTAACGCATCCTCTGTTTTGTTTACAGAAGCTACTGATAGGCATGGACAAGTCACAGTGACATGTTCTCAGGTTTCACTCAACAATGAGCCTGCTGTTGACTTGGACTCAGTAGATTTGTCCAAATTAACCCCTACAGACCAAAATGCTGTAAAGCAATATTCAACAGTGCTGTAAAGCAATATTCAACAGTGTTTTCCAAAAATGATGCAGATTTAGGCTGCTCATAACTCATTGAGCATCACATTCCTCTACTTGATCATGTACCCACTAAACAGCGCTATCGGCGCATTCCTCCATCTCAATTTGAACTGGTTAAGACCCATATCAGACAACTACTTGATGCTGAGGTTATTAGAGAGAGCTGTAGTCCGTATGCTGCTACCCTCGTTTTGGTTCTAAAAAAAGATGGCTCCCTGAGAATGTGTGTAGACTACAGACAACTGAATGCCAAGACACGAAAAGATGCCTATCCCTTACCTCGGATAGAGGAATCATTGGATGCCCTCTCTGGGGCTAAATGGTTTTCCACATTGGATCTGGCGAGCGGATATAACCAGGTGCCAGTTGCAGAAAGTGACAAACCTAAAACTGCTTTTTGCACACCCTTTGGTCTGTTTGAATTTAACAGAATGGCCTTTGGGTTGTGCAATGCCCCAAGTACATTTCAAAGGCTGATGGAACGATTATTTGGTGATCAAAGCTTTCAGTCTTTGTTATTGTACTTGGATGACGTAGTAATTTTCTCTACATCTGTTGAACAGCATCTGCAGAGACTGGAGCTGGTCCTCAGCCGCCTACAGAAGGAAAACCTCAAGATCAAGCTGAGTAAATGCGGTTTCTTTCAACACCAAGTGAAATACCTCGGCCATGTAGTTTCAACGGAGGGGGTATCAACAGATCCTGCCAAAATATCAGCCGTAGCAACATGGAAGTGTCCACAAACTGTCCAAGAAGTCGTTCCTTGCCTTCTGCAGTTACTACAGATGCTTTGTCCCTGGTTTCTCACAAATTGCAGCACCACTGAATAACTTGGCAGCTGAACTGTCTCCGAAGAACAGGAACAGTAAGAAAATGACTGTTAAACATCTGTGGACTGAGGTATGTGAAGCAGCATTTCAAACTCTCAAAAACCAAACTTACAACAGCTCCAGTGTTGGCTTACGCAAACTTTAAGAAGCCCTTCATCTTGTAGATGCTAGCCATCATGGCTTAGGGGCAGTATTGTCACAGGAATGCGATGGCAAAATTCGACCCATTGCTTTTGCTAGTAGAGGCTTAAGGAAAACCGAGAGAAATATGCAAAACTACAGTTCAATGAAATTGGAATTTTTAGCACTTAAGTGGGCTGTCACAGAAAAGTTTCGGGAGTATCTACTAGGTCACAGATGTGTAGTACATACAGACAATGATCCCCTCAGCCACTTACAGACCACTAAATTAGGAGCAGTAGAACAGAGATGGGCCTCTGAACTTGCATGTTTCGACTTGGATATTAAATATAAACCAGGGCGTTGTAATGGAAATGCAGATGGCCTGTCAAGACAAAACGTGACCTCGGAACAAATGGCATCTGTGGCATCCACCACCATCTTGCCTGTAAGCCTTAGAGGTGCCTTGCAAAATGATAGACACCTCTTACACCTGTGTATCTCAGGCAATGACCGTAACACCCTGGCCCCCAGATACAAACATCTGTTTTGCAGGCGGAGGATACTAAAATTAAGGAATTTCGTGTCTTTTGGGACAGAGGTCATCAGCCAGATCGACATGATAGGATGAGTGCGTCCCCAATGGTCCTGAAATTGGTAAGACAATGGGACAGAATTGTTGAAAAACATGGCATTCTGTACAGGCAAGTTGCACCACCAGGAGGGGGCCACCAACACATCAGCTGTTGCTTCCACAAAGCCTGCAACCCAATGCCCTTCAGTTTTCTCATGACCAACATGGTCACCAGGGGGTAGATCGCACTCTAGACCTCATCAGAAAACGTTGCTACAGGCCAGGTATGGATCAAACTGTTCAGGCCTATTGCAGACATTGCGAACGCTGTGCTGTGTCAAAACAGGGAATCTCACATCCACGGAGCTTTATGGGGCATTTAATGGCTAATAGACCTAATGACATCTTGGCCATAGACTTCACTGTCTTAGATGCATCATCAAATGGTACCGAAAATGTCCTCATAATTAGGGTTGGGCAGATATATTGGTGCCGCAGATATATCGGCAGATATTTGCCTATTTTTCAAATATCGGTATCGGTCAGATTGGGAAAAAAATATCGGTGGGGGATTTTTTCATGTTAACTGCCTTTTCAACAGCACAGATAGGCATCTGATCTGACTGGGGCAACAGTTTATTCAAATGTGCTGAAATTATAACGCTTCATAAATAATCTCCAGCATAAATTCACTAAAAATGTCCCCAAGAGGAAGCAGGATTTCAATAACCATCACAGTCTCAAAAGAAATCTGAGTGAACCATTGTAACCAGCCAAAGTCATATTGCATTATCAATTTTTCCAATGATGAATTTAGGAACTTTACTCGGCACGAGAGGGTCTTGCTATTGATTTTTAAATGTTGATATTAATATCGGCAAATATCGGATATCGGCCACAGCAGCGAGGGAAATATCGGATATCGATATCGGCAGAAAAATTTCATATCGGACCATCCCTACTCA
>OMNZ01109583.1:6231-16738 GCA_900303255.1 Lesueurigobius sanzi | reverse complement strand
TTTTGATGGCTTTGCGGGTGAGACGGGTGGAGTACATGTCCTTAATAGAGGGGAGAGGGGCTCCACAGATCTTCTCCGCTGCTCTCACGATGCGCTGGAGGCTCTCTCTATAGTCCCTCTGTAGAAGTTGGACATAACAGAGGCTGGGACTATCTAATATATATATCCACGAGACTATCTAATAGATATATCCACGAGAAAACATACTATATCTAGTTCATATTGATTCATGACACTTTTTCAGTTGGATGCAGTACATTTTATTGACAGGGCCATGTTATTTGTTTATATATTTGTTTAGTTGGGACAGTGCATGTTAGTGAACACACATGGAAACACGCCACTAGAGATCTCTATCGTAGCATGAAGTTACCGCACAACCTGCTCTGGACCAGGTTAAGTTCCCGAATAAGACAAGAAGACGGCTCTTTGACCAATCAAAGGAGAGAATCCTGTGCTTACTTGACCTTTGCGGTGTGAGAAGAGTGAGGAGTGAAGGGGACAGAAGGAAGTGCAGCAGCCGGGCAGTTCTTTATTTAGGTTTTTATAAAGTAGCAACAATGTGAAGCTCCTTTACTACGGGTATAACTGATGCAACTTTTAGAAGACTACATGAAAAAGACTTATTTCTCAGTCACATAGGTTACATTAAACTTGTAATAAAGATTGTTGACTTTAAAATGTGGACATACATACACTTCTCCTTCCTCATAGGGTCTTTACGCACTGCTTGGATCCAACTTGTGCTGTAAATGATATGATATATTAGTCAATGTTTTAGTGATGGATTTTGATATTCAGATGTTTCCATCTGTGGTGTCTTAAGCCGTGATTGGCAACACTGATTCAACCTTTTCCAAATGAACGTGTACAGTACACTAATCCGCACAGAAAACCCAGGGTTGACTGAGCTAATAACATACTTCGTAGTACCACTTATCCTGAGACAGCTGTGTCTGGATTTGTCTAGCCGAGCAAAAGAAACATATCCAGGATAAGTTCAACCAGCTTCATAGTATAGCCTTCTGTTCTAAAGACACAAGTCAATCTGATATACACCAGGCCTGAAATGAGTAGGAAGAAAAGCTGGCAGTTGTATTAAATGCCTAGAGCCCAGGCATTTAGTTGATTTAGGCAAATTATACGCTTCAATAAACTTCTGAAAACAAGATACACGGACCAATAATGAACACACTTCAAAGAGGATTTTATTATGACATGATCGCTGAAGACAAAGATACTGCAGCCAAAACACTCTTGTATTGAGTAAAACAGTGTTCATGAGTAGGAGTCTGCACAGGGAGGGGGTCTAGAGCTGCAGGGCATCGACGTCTTGTTCTCACGCACAGGCCGGGGAGGGGTGAGAGCGAGTCGGGAAGGAGGGAGACATAAGGAGAGATACAGTGTTGGTCAGCGCATCACCGAGTGCCCGATGGAGGCAGAGGGCTAGAAAGCTGAGCGAGGCTTGTGTAAAGTGTTGGGGGCAGGTTGTGGCAACTACTACTGTCACCAAAGGAAAATCAAAGAGTCAGGACACACATTTTCATTCATAGCTTTATACTTAGTGTAAAGTGCATTGGGACAGTAGCTCCTCCTGACGCGAACAGCTGCTACACATGTTAACCCTTCCAGGTCTTGGGGCATTATTTTCGGCTGGTATTTATTTTGTTTTATTGCTTCTGAAACACCTCCTTATGAAGCACCATCATGCTCGGACTCTATATTTTCATACCAAATGCTGTAGGAGAGTCATATCAATGAAATCCTCATAATAGAAGCAGAAAAACAACAACAAAAAAAGTGGTGAATATTGAATTTCTCACCTCACTCTTTCCCTATATGCAAAACATCAATGAATATGGCTGTGGGCATTAGAACAATGTTTTGTGGGTAGACCTCACCTGGCCCAAGAGATGTAAAATAAAGGCTGTAGTTATTGTAGAAATGTTCAAATCACAAAAAAATGAGACGATCATAGCACTTTTTTGATTATTATTCCACTAAAATATGCTTCTATAAACATAAAAGGCTAAAAACCTGACCTTCTATGTTCAAAATGTGGTTATTCTCCATATATTTGCATTTTTGAGGGAAAAAAACAACAAAATGAAAATTTTGTTCTAAATGTTACCCCGTAGATTTGCTCAAGTTTTCATCCACCGTTTTGAATCCCTGGGCGATTGTGTAAAGTGCAGAGTCAGCAGTTTTAGCTAATGCTAACTTAGCACTTTTTCACACAAATTTTCGACGCGACCTCACATTGCTCCCCGGAGGCCATAGGGCGACACAGGTCTCGTATGGCGACCAGGGCCACCTTAATGTCCCCATAGGCCCCGGGGCTTACCCAGGATTGTAGGCCCCCCTTAGTGCCAACCCTAACCCTAAATCCCAGAAAATGGAGCTGCCTTCGTCCGCGGTTCCTCCTCTGTTTGAGCTTGTTGGTGTACAACACTCTTTCTCCTCTTGTGCCTTTCTCTTCTGTGCACCACTTTTCAACTTTTCTTCCCCAACATTTCTGTCTCTCTGTACGAGTCGCCTCCAGAACTATTATAAGTGAATACAGTTTCTCCGTACTTGGATTAGCTAGAATTTGTATCAATATCAATGATGCTATGGCAAATTATGGCAATCATGTGATTGACAGGTCAAACAAACAAATTAGTATAATAATACTAGCATGATATGTAATTCAATGATATCTGATCTGGGACAAGTGGGCGGGACAGGTGTGGAATTCCTTCCTTTTAAAAATAATCTTGGCTTCCCCCTAGTGGCTGGATTGAGCATTTTAATTATTTCTTTTAAAATGTCACAACTCCTGATAGGAATGGGCTAGAGACTTACTTTTTTTTTCTTAATTCTGGTAGGCCCTTAATTCTGGTAGGCCCCTGGGCTCCAGCCCCTGCTAGCCCGTTGGATAAGGCGGCTCTGATGGCGACCCCACGGTCTGAGACCTGGAAGGGTTAATAAACCACTCCAGCGAATGACTGCAGCGTGTTCAAGAGTCCAAATAGAGGCGGATAAAGCAATGAGGCACCTTCGGTCTGAACTCACCTTAATCTTTCGATGAGCCATCTGAATGCAAATTTTGTTCCCGTGTAACCACAAATAAACTGTAAGTCTTCCATTATTCATTTCACTGCTCAAAATTATGTCCTTTACACATATTGAACCTTTAAAAGCACACAAAGCAACCTGCAGAATAGATGCAAACTTCGGCCTATAGGACATTTTGATCCTCGCCAGATCAAAAAGTGTTAGCAATCTGGTTTCATTTCACTGTCACTGCGAGCAACTTGCAGAATACTTTGAACTTAATTAAAACTTCAAAAATGGCATTCCTGTCTAGACTTGGTTCAGCTCAACCTCCATCTATGTTAATTCAATAAAAGTGGAGTTTGTTTTTCACGGCACGGGTGCAAAGTGTACTGCAGTCACCCAAGGACAAGGGGAAACTCGGTGAAGTCAGTGCTCTCTCACCGCTCTCTGTGCCACAGTGGACCGGAGTGTATAAGAAAAATAAGGCCCAGCGCAAACAGAGAACCCTTGGAGAGACAGAAACGGAGTGTGTTAAAGCAAAATATAGAAAGGATGAGAAATGAAGCCTAAAGGACACAACGGAATGATGAAAAATGACGCTCCAAGGATAGAGACACAAACAGTTCCATGGCTAGCAGAGTCCAAATATATTTGTATAAGGCTTGATAGAATATGACTGTTTTGAATCGCAGTATCAGGAGGTCTGCTCAAGGTATAGTTGATACAGTATGCTTATGGACCCCTTGATTCATAGTGTGTTCTTGTGTATGAGTGGTGGTATGCATGGCTAACCAATTGTAAATGAGTGCAGGTATGAAATAATTACCTTTCCAATTTGTTGCCACAGCGCCATCCTGCAATTGTCTGGCACATGGTATAACACAGTCACCCTTTACCAGTTTCACCGGAGTCCATAACAGATTTTGCAGTAGCAGAAGGGGAAGCATGGAGAGGGGGCCCGGCACCAGCCTCCACTGTTTCTACCCCCGCATGGACTTCGGCAGCTTTGCGTGCGTACACATTGAGCAAGGGCAAGTCTTACTGGTATAAGGCTGCATAATACATCAACCCAGGTAAGAGACCTGGTCATAGGACCTGGTCTACACTGATTGGCTCTGTATGGGTGCATTAAGCTACGCCACTAAAATCACAGCTATATCTGACTCTATATGGGCGTACTGGCACCTCCAGTCCACCCTTTCACCTCTGACGTCACATAGCGGAGCCAGGATATGGACCTGCTGTGTTTGACCAGCTGCCTCGTGCCTACTATAGGTTCTCCTACGAGCTGATCTGAACTAAATTGATCAGTCTGAGGACTCTCACACTATCACCTGTCCATTGCAGGTCTTATGAACTGATGCCTCCACAAACATAAGGGCACCTACAGATGCCATATGTTTGTGGAGAGAACAAGCTACAGGCCACTCTATTAGCCTCCTGAGCACCTGAGAACATGGACTGGAACGACTTGTTCTCAAAGGTGACTTTGCCTCAACTAAGTGACACTTAGCTACTCACTGCAACACTGGGCAAAGTGCAATCACAGTTGTGTTTTGTGCATTTTATTTCTTTTATTGGAATGAGTACTGGTCTGAATCATCATCATTTGTCCCATGCTTCAGACCAGTACTCATTCCCAAATTACACAATTAAAAGACAACGTTGGAATTTGCCCAATTACTCATTATTCTTCTGGTTTAATCTTAAGAGACCCCCAAACGTGTCCAAATCTTTATTAAGCTGATGACAATCTTTGGACTAAGATCGAAACGTCCTACACTTCAACTACAGAGTACAGATGAAGACTGAAGAATCTTTGCCTACGATGGACAACTCCTGACTGAGAACCTACACAGACTCATTATACATTGTTCTGTACATTTTGCCAATGTATTTATAACAGTTTTCATTCAGACGTGATCTTGTAAAGCCCTTGTGCCATGAGTGTGGAAAACACCATGATTGACCATAACCATAACCTAACCATAGTCTTACACACTGAATCTGCCTATTTTATTGAGAGTAAATACACCAGAAAATTGTACAAAATCATTTGAAACTATCTTTTTACGAAAATTACTGTGATTTGAAAAAAATCAACTTAATGATTAGATTGAACAGATTTGAGTTCTGATCTGAGAGATGTGCTGAAGTGTGTAACAGTAAAATAAATCATATCTCAATTTGTAGCAAAGCAGTGTAATGGGCTCGACACGGGAGGCGAGGCTTCTGCCCAATTCATTTCCTTCGTTTTGCGCTCGGCCGCATAGACTTCAATTTTTGTTGCTGTCGTCTGGCACTACAACCAATCAGCGAGGATTTTATTGATGAACACATGATCTGAGGACATGCTCTACAGGGCTGCTGCGATCCAAACCATGGGTGCACTAAATTAATTGATCAAGGTCACTTTTAGCTGGTTTGATTTTCCCAAATTATAATAATTCACATAATGATTATGAGACACAAAAGACAGCAGCAGGAACATGTTCGCACTTTTACTTTATGCTAGTTACTCAATATTAGTATCCTGTTTGTTTGTTTGTTTTTCCTTTTCCTATTATAACAACTTTTAATATCCTAACTTAAAAATAAATCTACAACGTTTATCAATAATGTTTAGTATTTAAACCATGTAAAAATAATTTCTGAGCCCAACAGCTGTGTTATGATCCAGGCTGCACCAGAGCGCGATGTGAGTGGCCCCTGTTTATCGTGTGCCGTGTGTTGGGTTTCACTTCAGCCGCGATGAGTTTCGTCTGTCACTGTCGTTTGTGTGTCGAGCCCATCGATGGTAAATTGAGTTTGATGTGGTTTGCTCACCTTTGATTTCAAAAATCATACAACACACATTGAACATCAACCGCTCTGATGCATGGGAAACACAATGTAAACCAACTTGCACCTTTTTTTTTTTTTTTGCTTCTTTGACCACTACATCTACATGGATGAGAAAAAGGAGCTTACGGGACATTATTCACGGGGCTGGCTGTTTACTCTCACAAGAAAAGCAACATCAATGACTTCCACAGCATTATAAATCAATAGATTAGCCAAACACATTATAAATCATGTAACTGAGACGGAGCAATGGACTCTAGGACATTGATTTCTGCATAGATTTAATAACAGGCCCCCAACAGTTGGAGGAGATCACTTCGCTGCCATCTAAATTAAGCTCTACGGGAAGTGATCACACCACAGTCCATTACAGTGAGACAGGTCGCTCAGGCTCAAAGACCTTCATACAAACCTTACCAAAGGCCTACTGCAGATCTGGAGGGCTACATTCTACCATTTGGAAACTCCAGAACTGTTAACTAATTGTGCAAAACATAAATGGTTGCTCAAGCAGCATAAAGAGAGTCTCAGAAGGTTGTAGGGATTACTTTTTGATTGCGCCATGTACTGCCCCAACTATGTAAATAAAAAATACATGATTCAGTATGAGTGAACCAAGACACAGCTCTAGATATGTTTGAGACTTTTCAATACATATTGGCACTTGACCTTGCTTCATATTACCCCACATTTTAGTATTATTATTAAGTGAACATTGTCGACATAAAATCCCCTGAACAGTATGTGTGAAACTTAAGCCACTTATCACAAGTGCATGCTTATTCGTCTAAAGTCGCAAGCATCTAATTAAGCAGAGAACACAGCTGTTTGGTGTGGTCCGTCTGCTGTCAGGCACGAAGCGCCATTATGAGCTATCATTACAGCTGTCACCGAGGAGGAGAGGCTCTCTTCTGATAAAGCACAGCAGCCCAGCAGTCCTGTGTACAAGCTTTGTGGAACAAGAATGAAATAAATCAACTAGTGACACTTCAAGTGGCATATGTTGAGATAATTAGACTGTCCAGACGCATCAGCAATTATTTTCAATGGAATTGTTGAGGGACAGACTTGAGGAAACAGCACAAGAATAAGTTAAATAAATCAATGGGATTTAGTAACAGATGCATGATAGAAACTGTCATGCTGATTCGGATAGATAGAGACATTTGTTTAGAGAAATTGGGAGCAAATTGTTTATTCAGTCACAAATCTGCACAGAAGCAGGTGAGGTGATAAACAATATAAAAGTAGCAATCAACCAAGGCTCCACAACAGGAAATAAGTGTTGTGTTGTAGTTGAACTAGAAGAAGCAATGTTGAAGATGCTAAAATTAGCACCAGAATAATTATCCATCCATTTTCTTGCGGAGTCTGGTCGCGGAGGCAGCAGCCTGAGCAGAGATACCCAGACCTCCTGATCCACACACACCTCCAGCTCCCTGTAGACAAACTAAATTAAATTAAACAGATATTTTTACAGGTCAGAGGGTAAAGGATTCGTTTCTGCTGTACATTCTCTGATCAACAATATTGTGTGTGTTTTCATGGTGAAAAACCCTAATGTACCATTTACTAACAATCTCTTAAATTAAAATGTTGAATATTGCACATTAACACCTTGCTCATTAAACATACCTCCACCTTAAATACATTGCACTTACACCACACACAAAGACGGAATTAGAGCAACTCAAATGGGGCAATCAAAAATAATAAGCAGGACCAATGAAATGATGCACTGTGGACACCTGTAAAATCAGATCTAATGTTGTGGTCCGTTGGTCCTTGTTAACCTGAATGTAGTGAAACCAAACAGCGCAAACTCATAGACAGAGCCCTCATAAAACTCAGGAGACCATGGGCTGTCCAGTGTGTCCTTGTGGAGCCCCATCTCTTGGAAAGGACTAGCAGGTGGCAGCTCGGCTGGCTGACAGCTCCTTAATTAACGGAACACCATTTAGATTACAGTTTACAAGCGAAAGGTGACAGCGCACCCCCTTAACCTATTTCTGCTGTTGCTATATATGTGTATCCACAGGAGACCACACAGACAGCCGGGCTCACTGCTGTCACTCAGAGTTCAACCTGTACTTGATGTAGCAAAGGAAAGTCAAAAGAAGGATTGGAGGATGATGTTACTTTAAGTACTTTACTTAAGTTAAGATGAGTAATTATATTCTAATCTTAATTTGATTGTTTATTAAGGGGAAAGGGGGGAAAGGGAATCTTATTTGTATAGTGCTTTTCATATGACACAGTCACACCCAAAGCGCTTCACACACATGAAAGGGAGGGGGGCTCATTCACTCCAGGCTGATGGTGGTAAGCTACTATTGTAGCCACAGTTTCCCCTGGGGTAGGCTGACAGAAGCGAGGCTGCTCACATCTGCGCCAACGGTCCCTCCGACCACCACCAACCACTCACACTTAGGCATTGGGTGAAGTGTCTTGCCCAAGGACACAACGATTAAAGTTAACATACAGGTATTTCTCCAAATGCTAAATATAATCTACGGTGGCCATGGAGGGAAAGTCAATCAATCAGTCAATTTATTTTGTATGGCCCAGTATCACAAGACAAACTTTGCCTCAGAGGGTTTCACATTCATTCAAGCATATGCAATGTCCAAACAATGTCAAATCCATCCATCCTTAGACCCTTGATCCATGGCATGTGAAAGGTCTAAAGCAGAAGTCCCCAGGGAGTGATAGCAGGTGAAATATATACATAGTTTATACAATAAGAACAAGAGGATAGGCTCAGTGTGCCATACTTCCCCCAGGATCATGTCAACCCCTACAAATTAAGAAGCACACACAGATTTGAAAACACCAAAACAAATACCGAAAAGCAAAATTTAAACCTGTGCATTGTTTGAAAATGGCTCAAGTTTGTAACCCCAGTAAAGCTGACATTTAGAAATATTTTATCCGTTGTCAATTATATCGTCAATTATATCGTCAAGTATACTGTATGTTATCGTGATATTTCTTTCTTATATCGTGATTTTGATTTCAGGTCATGTCACCCTGCCCTACTTCATTTGCAATACTTTTTTACATGATTTAATACCTTCAGTATAATGAGATTAAGATCAGTGAGCTCTGTTGGCGCAGCGATGTAGCAACTATGATGATTTCAAAGACTTTGCAGAAGTTACTTCCTCATTTTTTAAACGTCCTCTTCCCGGTGCCTGCCGTGAAACAAAATAACAAACAGGATATGAGGTCACAGCATGATATGTATCATGTTGCCAAATCCTCCATGGGTGGGCCTTCGGACGGAAAAGCTACAAATAAATCTCACCCCGGTTGGTCGTGTGTGTTTGGGGAGTGGACATGTGTGGCTAATGAACACTACCCCATGCGTGTGCTTGTTCATTGTGTGTGGGTCAATGTACAGTCGCACACTTTTTGTGGGATATTGGCGGTTCTGAAGTTCCCATATAAACCATAAATTAGATTACAAGGCACAAACTTCCATGTGATAACTATATTGCACAGTGGCACATCTGTCTTTGGCTTCTAGTGTTGACAAGTAGATTGCATCAAAGTCGTTTGTTTCCTTGTGCTAAAGTCAACCCTGTGTATCCTCATAGCATTCATCAGTACACAACACATGGAGGAAGATAACAACATACATAACCTATAGGCCATATACTTTTATATAATAAAAGACAATATGGCACACAAAATACAGGCTGTAATAGGATTTTTTTTTTGTTTGCCTTTGAATGGCAAGAAAGTTACAGTGTGAGGTGGTTCTCTTGGAGCAATGCCAGCCATGCAGAAAGTGTAAGGTGAAAGTTTAGTGTGTAGATAGATGCAGACTTCCACAGGCACAAGGTCAAAGCTTTGAAATGCAACAAGGAAAGTCCTCAGAGACAATTTGTTTGGTCAATGCCCTTAAACAAGGCAAAGAAAATTTTACAAGTTACAAAGTCACACTCAAAACTTCTAAAGAATGTATGGAGAAATACTTTAACTGGCCACTCTCAACTTCATGATGCAGTTCTGTCTGAGAATGCTCCTTTGAGATGTCTTTGTCCAGTTGGTGCACTAATGACTTAATTGATTGAAAGACAATGATGAAAGGCAATTGTGTGAAACTGTTTGTGTCATCTTGTTGGCTGCCGGTGCTGTGTTGGATTTGTGTTCTCATGTTCAATAATGTTTCTCCACATTTGTCATTTGTGATGCGCCATGGATTCTAGGGACGCAAGTCGCCAGCACAACAATCGTGTTAATGAAGAAACAAGTTTTTTTTTCTTCAAAATTAGTGATTTTCAGGTTTTTTTTTGCAGAATTACGGAGAAGATAACAGTAATTGTTATCTGAAAAGCATACATTTTGTGTTTTGAAATCAGGTGTGTTTTCAGAAAATTCAGTGGGGGCGGGACAGAGTTAATTTCCATACAAAGTGAAAAAACCTTAAATTGCTCACTTTGCGTTGTCTTCATCAGAAGACATCAGAAGAATCCCAATGCCTTCGTGTTGCTCCGGTAGTCTTAGGGCCCCATCTTGGCGATCAAGGTCTTCTCGGCAGCTGTTTTTACCTCACGGCACGCTTCGTCTTGACCAAGACCAAGACGGAGTAGACCTTGATCCCTGTGTCTATGGCGAT
>OMNZ01109581.1:2261-13350 GCA_900303255.1 Lesueurigobius sanzi | reverse complement strand
GTGATTGGTCCCTAAATCCCTGCGAAGATTGGGCCATGGTTTCCAGGCTGTTTAGCAGTTCGAAAAGATTTGAGCGTGAGCAGCAGGGTATTCCCAGGCTACTGGTTAACCCTTTAAGCCCTATAGCCCCTACGATTGGTGCCGCGCTTTCAGATACAGTTATTGACGTATGTGTTTTATGCAGCAGAATATTCCAAAGTTGCAAATTAGTGACACCTGATGTGGGATTATCCATTTCTGTTGTTATTTGCCACATCACAGGGAGGAAAAAGGCCTTTTTGCAGGAAAATGTGTGTGTTTTTTTCAGGCGTAAATTCATTCAAACCCATGGCAACCTCATTTTATTGTCAAACAACATCATTTATTATTATTTCACTCCCACCGTCATCCCTAAACTCTACCAAACGTGTGGACACCAAGATTAGCCATGTGCACCTATGATGTAAATAAACGATATTTGGAGAAAAAGGCCTAGGGCTTAAAGGATTAACAAACACTCAACACAGTTACTTTGTGTGAATGCATCAGATTTACCCACGCGCTCCTTTCCATCCAATTGTGCTGGTCTTAACAAAACGTTAAAAATGCAGGGCATGCGCCGCCTGTAATGGCTCTCGCGTGCTAAAGGCCCCAAGTAAACCATATTCAGCAGTTACGCATAGTTTTAAGACAGCTCCCGATCTATAAAGGTGTTAGCTTAACCTCATTAGCATGTCCGTAGCATGTATAATGGCTGTAATTGGATACAAACAGGGCCTGAAATCTCCCGATACGGCGCCGTAAAACAGCGCAGCGTCATCAGAACTGCGCTCGTGTGACTTACGGCCGATTTAATGGGGCTGCCTTTAAAGCCACGGTCTGCTAACGCGCCTTTTGATCAACGCCCGGCCCGCCTCTAACCACGCCATTAACCGGGCTCACCTCGACATGCCGTTTGGACTGAGGTGACGGGACATCTCGTTGGTCCCCCATTACCAGCAGAGTCTAGCCTCAACACTGTCATAAAAGGGGAAAAACGAAATCAGAAAAGGAAGGCCTGTGCTTTTGGGGGCCTTAATTTGGCTTTTTGACATGTATTTTTTACAGCGGTGGAGGTCAGGTGGAGAGGGTTTGTCCCGTTTGGAGAGCGCCGTAGCTGGCCCTGTCCTAACCTTCACCTGTGGGGCCCGTGGGTGACCGGGTGACTGGCAGAATGTGGTCGGATGGAGCCCATAACCCTTTGAAGGCGACTTGCCCGTATGGCTGACAATGCTCTTGTTCACATGGGGTAGGAGGTACCCAGGGACCTCGGGTGAAACGGAAAGAGTGACCCAAATTCTCAAAGTTGCTCTGCCCATGTGAGACTTCTTATGCCCGTTATTTGGAAGGTTCAAAATTTAGACCATTTTTTGGGTAATTTGACCAACTCCAAGGTCCTCAAGTAATGCTAGTCTCGTGCAAACGGACATGTCAGAGTCTATTGAAGGCAGCGTTGACTCAAAATGTTTTTTTTCAACCACTATTTACTGTATGTCTGTATTAAAGCTACATTAATAATACTACTCCATTCAGTAGGTTTGCAACTAATGATTATTTTGTTAGTCAATCAATAAAGTCTAAGGCTAAAGGGACGACATTTGAGGACATTTTGAAAGCTTAAAACCTCCAGAATTCAGTCTTGGATAGTGAAAATAAAGAGAATGTCCTTTTATATTCATTTCTAAACTGATTTTGTCATCTGGATCTGGAAACCCTAAGAGAGCGCATTCTTCTCTATTGAAAATGGAGATTTATGTGATATTTGGATCAAAGTGAAGTTAAATATTTACGGTGTACCTTTAGTTTTAAATACAAAAAAAAATACAACATTTTTTATGTAATTGCTCTGTTTGAGTGTGTGTACATCCAATAAATGATTGAGTATTGAAAAAGTTGTCCACTATTTTAGTAATCGAGTAATTGTTGGGTTAGTTGTCAATTAATCAATTATATATATATATATTTTTTTTTTTTGTGAGAGAAACTGCTCAGTAAGTCTTTGGCGTTTGGGGAACAGAAACTTTAGAGAACAAAGAACCAAGGCACTCCTCCCACACTATAATTCTATATTTACATTTTGTAAAAAGCCTTTACTGTACTCTGCTACTACATATTACAATCTTTTAAAACATGTTGCTGGTTTCTTTCACGTGTATCAGCTCCAGCAAAGTTTGAGCCGTCAGCTGTGCAACAAGTTTCAAAAGATTTTTATCTGTATTATCCCAGTACAATAAAGGCTTTTTACAAAATGTGGAGAATTATAGTGTACACTGCAAACAGTGATCTCTAGATGAGTTAAATTTGCTTGAATTCAGAGTATTTGACTTTATTTTGAGTAATATTGACTTACCAAGTAACATTATCTGCCAATGGAGCAAGTATTTTTGCACTTAATATAAGAAAAAGCAACTTCTTGTGCTTAAAATGAGATAATTAATGTACATGTACTTGGAATGATATGCTTTTTCTTATGGTAAGCAAATTTAACTCCTCAAAAGATCACTTTTTGCAGGGTAGGAGGAGTGTCTTGGTTCTTTGTTTATCTATTTGTTCATTTATTTTTTCAAAAGAAAAAAGAATAAGCATATAACAGTATTACAGACTTTTGCACAACACCATTGTCGAGGCAATGTTAGACAAGCCGAGCGTCATGGAGGTTCTCATGAAAAGTATAGATCAGAGCCAACGGATTATAAAAGGAATCTGCTGTTTTATGAGAAGAGCAAAATCCCAGATGCATAACACTGATGTCGTTCGTGCGTAGCTTTCGTTAAGTAACAACATTGTCACGAAAGCAAAGCCCACAAAAACAAACTTGGCCTAAGGCAGTGTTACCAACACAAATGAATGAATGGATTATCATTCAGTTTTATTAATCATCATTTCCCAAAAAATCAAGTTCCAATTGGCAATGATTATGTAAGAATGTTCATAAAAGGACTGATGTTCTGGGGTCATTTCAGTTTTACCGTGCTCCCTATAATTCTCCTATAGTTTATGTGAAAAGAGGTTAACTTATAAATTGTGTGTTGATAAAATTAACAATAGGGATAAAATGGGAAAAAAACATAACCTACAATGTTTTAAGTAATTATTATGTCCAGACTTGTAAAATATCCATCTGCCGGTGCTGTGGATGTGCAGCTTTGGACTCACCTCAGGTTTAGTTCCAGTTTTGTCATATTTTATAGGTTTTATAGAAGTCTGTGCTGGGCTCTGCTGAAGAGATTTAAGAGGGACTCAACTTGTAAACAAACTCACATAGACTTTAATCAAAGGCACATGGACGGTCGCGGCTGCGGGACTCCCCAACCAGGACAGGGAGAGGGGCAGAGGGAGGAGGGTGCCAGGTTAGGGCCAGGTTGAGGATATAGCCTGTTGTGAGTGGGATTTTTTTTAATCCAATCAAGTTCCTTAACAACTGCTCTGAATAAACAATCGTGCAAATGTTATGAGACATGTCAGTCGTACAGGAGTTGTCCATCGTAGGCAAAGATTCTTCCATCTTCATCTCTGTAGTTGAAGTGTTGGACGTTTCACTCTTCAGCCAAAGAGCTTCGTCAGCACTGAGCAAACGTGGCCGCCAGTGGAACTTATAAATACCAGTAGGAGGAGTTTACCTATAAGTCCCACCTCTCTTTGTTCTTGTGGCTTGGGCCAAACAGAGCAACATAGTTTACTCAATCCATTGCAAAGAAGAGGAACACAGAGACCATTACATTGGAGAGACAAAGTAACAAAATCAAAGGCTTTATCAACACCGCAGAGAAAGCTCTAGTGGTCCTCAGTTGGCTGGGCATCTCCATCTCAAAGCCACCAATCACTCATTTGAGGAGAGTGAAGTTAACAGTTTAGCAAAAGAAAATAGATGGTTTGAGCAGGGCTATTTTTGTAAAATAGAAAGAAAAAAGAAAACCCCTCCATGAACAAGAATGAGGGGCCTTCGCTTTAATTTAGCCCGTTTACAGCAGCTTCCTTTGCCCAAAACCAGCCCTCTGTCATGCTAATGCAGCTGGGCCAGAGTCCAGGGCAGGACTATAGAAAGGTGAGAGTAGCCTTAGAACAAAGCCCAGGGC
Source organism: Lesueurigobius sanzi (assembly GCA_900303255.1). Classification (NCBI taxonomy): domain Eukaryota; kingdom Metazoa; phylum Chordata; class Actinopteri; order Gobiiformes; family Gobiidae; genus Lesueurigobius; species Lesueurigobius sanzi. Next base: position 9,256 of record OMNZ01109581.1, on the reverse strand, counting down.
AAGACAATAGGAAGGTAATGGCCAGTGATTAGATGTGAATAGGTTAAGGTGTTTTCTCTAGCGGAAGAACGAAACGTCCTACACTTCAACTACAAAGTACAGATGAAGACTGAAGAATCTTTGCCGTTGTGAGACATGGTGGCACATGATGGGCACTATAACGATGACTTTTGGAGACCTTTCATAACAAAATAACAATAACTTTGTGACGGTTTTGTTTCAGGTGGATAGGCAGTAGTTAGAGAGATGAGCAATAAACCAACTGTATTCCGCAGTGATCAAAAGTAGAGTCTGAAACTAAAATTGTTTCCTGCCACACCTTTTGCAGTTGATCTCATCCTCATCATTTTTCATAAAGCACTTCCTTGATTAAATAATGCACAGAGAAGAGATAGGACCTGGAAAGGGCCTGGCACAGTGAGCTGTGGACCGTCTGCGTGGCTAATGGGTGGAGTTGGTTTGATCCAGGCCCAACACGGTGCTATGAGGTAACCTTTTGGGCCAGTGGTGGTGAGCTCCCCGACTCCACGTGTGACCCCGGGGTCGCCTCATTTCCTCATGGCCCGAGTGTACCCTGTCATAAAAGCTTCTCCAAACGGGACGGCCCAGGGAGAGCGCAGATACAGGGGGGGAGCCTCTGGGCAGGAAGCATCTCCAGCAGCTCAGGAAAAATGGAACTGGAACTGAAATTTAGCTGTTATAATGTGCTGAGATTTTCATTTTTGTGACGTTTTATGCCCAAAATGAGTGTTGAGCCGATATCGGGGCTGCAAGATTCATCACAGTCGACTAGAAACTTCAGTTTGAATGGCTCCAATTGGCTCAGTGTAACGTTAGCAGTTATTTTAACACAACGTCTGCTGAAATGTATGTATCAAATTTGCAAAACCTGTACAATGCATGTGATTTGGTGTTGGTTTCATATTACAGACTTCTCTCAATACTCTGGATTTGTTATACTGTATGTGCACAGTAGAGCCAAAGAGTATTGCCAGATTTATCGCAAAAAGTACAGTATGTCACAAAATCTTTGATGTCCTTCATTCTGACTGAGACACATTTTTTTTGGAAAACAGCCCAAAACAAAAACATGGTTTGGTTTCATTCAAATGTACACTGTATAATGTTTATTGATCTTCCCATTGACCTGGTTTAATAACGGCACAATTCTTCACCTTTTGTAGTTTTCAGTCTGATACTTTTGCTTTAGAGATGGATGCATTTTGCCATCACATCCTAACACAAAAAGACATGGTAGCTTATAAATGTGCAGCTTCAAATGTAGTGTAGTTATGACAATTTCCACTTATTATTTCAACTTTATCCTTGGTTTAGTCCCTGCTTTGATAAACAAAACCCTAAAAAATGATGCAGCTGCCCACTGTACCACCTTATGGGACCCAGTCAACAAACCTTGACCTTATGATGAAGTGAATTGGTCGTCTAAAATAAGAAATGTCCATCTGCATTGATGTGTTGGACTTTGTATTGGGGCTGGGTAGTGCCAACAACTTCACGATACGATATGTATATCCTGGTTCAGGTCACACTACATATCCAAAGAAACTTATGAAAAGTAATGTATTGGGTGTACTAAATGCAAGTTATTGTACGTTCTGAATAAACCAGGGGTCAAACACACATATTAGACACATCAATCAATCAATCAATTTATTTTTGTAAGGCCCAATATTAAGTATGAATAGGCTAGATGTTGGTACTTGCAGCACCAAGAGTGGAGGGACTTAGAGGTTAACTCCTTCTGGTGGTTTACTCTTAAGAGACCCACAGCGTGCTCAAGTCTTTAGTAGCTCATGAAGATCTTTGAACTAAGATCGAAACGTCCTACACTTCAACTACAGAGTACAGATGAAGACTGAAGAATTTTTGGAATTATAGAAACAAAGTTATCAATTTTGAAAACACTTTGTTAAAGGCTAATTTATTCCATCCATCCATCTCCTTCTGCTTATCCGTTGCAGAGAGAAGAGAGAGAGAAAGAAGACAGAGAGGAAGGAAAGAGAGAGAGAGAGGAAGAAGAGCAAGGGCGAGGAAGGAGAGAGAGAGAGGAAGGAAAGAGGGAGAGAGGAAGAAGAGCAAGGGAGAGGAAGGAGAGGGAGAGAGGAAAGAGAGAGACAGAGAGAGGGGAAGGAAAGCGAGAGGGAGGAAGGAGAAAGAGAGAAAGAAGAGAGACAGAGGGAGAGAGGGAAAGAAGAGACAGACAACAGTTGGTGTGAAAGTGTTGCTACATATTTTTAATCTTTCACCGTATTTATACACAAACATAATGGAAATCAAGGTGAAAGTATCTAAGTATTCAGAATACTGTACACTGATTGGGCACAGTAACTGAATACGTTACAAAATACATTTTAAGACAAGTATTCAGTATTCTGTAACTGAATACAATTTCAAAGTATTCTCCCCAACACTGCATGCTAGCTTTGGACCTCCTTGGATGTGCCGCCTGCTCTATTCACAAAATCACAAAATCAGCTGAGTGCATAATATGCTAATTATATCACATCCACCACGATATAAAAAATGATGACGATATCCAAAACTTATACCCCGATATACGATATGGCCCAACCCTATTATGTGTCATCCTGGATGTCTGAGAAGGCCTTGTTCTCATGTAGTAGTATTGCATTTCTTTCTCATATTGAGCTTGATTTACAAAACTAAAAGTACAACTCTAATCACGATCCACAATAAAACCACGCCCTGGCCCCTGTGCCCCGCCCCCTCCTCCTCCTCCTCCTCCTCTTTAATACGGTGTCAGACATGTCTTTACTGCGCGGCTTTAACTGCCCCTCGGACCCGGGTTACAGGCTCTGGGGGAGTCTGAGGAGGAGGCTCTTGAGGGACGGGCCCGCTCCGGACGTTAATGTGCTGCTGATATGAAAGGAGCGCAGCGCCCAGGGGACTGTTTATGGCCCCATCAAGCTCCCGTACACAGGAGTTACTGCCGACCCCGCGACCTGCCACATGACACCGCCTCCGTCCTCCGCGGCGGCTCCGTTTACTGCGTTTGAACTGGGGGACTCGGAGTGCTCAGAGCTGGCAACGGTCGGTCTGAGAGCGAGCCCTGGAAGAGACGCTGGAGTTTGCTCTCTCGACGTGTAAACTTTCACCTGGAAGCAAATAAATGACCCAATCTTTGCAACGAGAAGTCTAATTTATGCACTGTTTCTCCATGGAGCTACTGTATATGTTGGAAACTTCACCATTTTCTCACATTGTGGTAACAACATGGCTTCTTTAGTAGCTCCTACAGACAGACAGGACCTCAGCATAATAAGCAGACTAGGCAGCTTAGGGCCCCGAGACCACAAGGGAGGCCCCAATAGTGTACATTTGCTACAGGTGCTATGTGTAGGGCGGGGGGCGATACGGCCAAAAAATGTTATCACGATTTTCTTTAGTTTAAATCACGATTTCGATTATATCACAATTCATGTGTTCATGTCTTTTGACGGTGACTAAAGCTACTGCTGCTTCTTCTTGGGTTTAGACCTGGTGTTGTAGTGGTTTAGTCTTGGTTAAGACCTGTTTGAGTCTAAGTTTCAGTCCAGAGTTTTGACATGCTTCCCCTCATGGTTTAGTCCTGGTTTAATCCTGGTTCAGTCTGTCATATTGTCCAGGTTTAGACCTGATTCAGACCCAGTTTTCTCTTGGTTTATTTCTGATACAGAGGTATTAAGTGTATTTTAAGTGTTCATGGCTCTGATACAGAGGTACTGAATGTTAGTAAGTGTTCATGAGCCTAATAGCGGAGGGAAGAAGCTGTTTTTGTGGCGGGAGCTTCTGGTCCTTGGGTTTAGACCTGGTTTAGTCCTGGTTTAGTCCTGGGTAACCATCATTTCATTCTGTCCCTGGTTTAGTCCTTTTCAGTTTGGTCCTGGTTTAGACCTTGATTTCAGTCTCTGCTTTAGTCCAGTTTACTTCTTAGTTTAGTCCCGGTTTAATCCAGATTCAGTCCATGATATTGTCCGATTTTAGACCTGGTTTAGACCTAGTTTTCTCCTGGTTTGTTCTGGTTTAAATTATAAAAAAACACTCACGATATGACGATGTTCCCAAAAAAGCAGATCGTGATGGAGATCAGATCACGGTTCGATTTTTATCATCATATCGCCCAGCCCTAGCTATGTGCCTCGTAACTTCCCTCAAATGTTGAATGCATCCTCAAAATACAGTCAGAAGAACACACAGCAAAAAGTGACTATTTTGAAGATATTTGCCATTGGGTTAAGAAAAACACATCAACAACATTAAGTATATTAATATTGCTTTTTCTTAAGAATTTTTCTTAAGAATAAAAAACTTACCCCATTGGCAGAATTCTATATAAACAGAAAACAAGATGGCAGCTGACCAGAGACACATTTTCAGGATGAAGAAGTCAAGTTTTTATCTAGCAAAAAACAGTTGGTCTCTACGACATATACTCGCGGAGATATTCGCTAAAGTCGTCGGCGACGCAGCTTCTGTTCACTTTCAAGTTCCTGTTTGTTGAAATGCCATTGCTTTAATAACAACGTGCTTTGACTTTGTGTTTGCAGGTTTCAGATCCAGAGAGGAACCAGCGACCCGACGAGCTACAAGAGCCTCAGCGACTGTTTCAGAACCATCTTCAGGAACGAAGGGTGAGTCAGGCGATTTCCAAGAGGAGCGTCTTGAGCAAAGTCTTCAAAATGGAGACTGTGTGTGCTTCTTTAGCGTGACATGGAAGTGGATTCCATAAAAGCTGAAGGCTCTTCTTCGTATCGTACTTTTAGAAAAACAAGGAATCACCAGTAGCTCTGCATCTTGAGAGCGAAGTACTCTGTTTGGCTGATTGTCCAGGATAAGTTCAACCAGCTTCGTAGCATAGCCCTCTGGTTTAGACCCTGTTTTGACCCGTTTAGTCCTGGTTGATTTGAGACATTTTCCAGCATTGGCAGAAAAGCATTGCGCCCCTGACTTTTAACTGATTTATTTGGGGTAATCTCTGTTGAGTCGTCAAATAAGCTTTTATTTTACTATTAGCTCGAAGACTTACTGTATTTTGTTCTAATGGAAAGATGTGTGGCCTCTAATATACGGTCATTGCTTGAAAGAGGTTCTGGGTCACATACATTTAGAAAAGATTCAATATACTCCGAGAGGATCTATTGGGGAGTTTTGCGGTCATTGGTCCGTTTATGCTGTATTTTGAAAGTGTATCTGCCGACAAACTTGCCTAATTTGCACAAGCTCTGTATGATGTACAAATCAGTATTTGTCTTTGTGATCTTGTATAGCGAGGGGAGTGTTGTGTTTGTTTGTGTTTATGTATTTCAAAATGTCTAGCAGTATAGTAGAAAGACACGCATGCTGGATCAAAGAAATTAGAAAACATTGAAAATACACTGATGAAAAAAGACAAAAAAAAACAGGTTGATACAGGTAAAAATACAAATCCTGCATATTTAAGGCCAAGATTCTTCAGTCTTCATCTGTACTCTGTAGTTGAAGTGTTGACTGTTTCGATCTTAGTCCAAAGATCGTCCTCAGCGAATAAAGACTTAAGCACGTTTGTGGGTCTCTTAAGAGCAAACCAGAAGGAGGAGTTAACCTCTAAGCCCCTCCTCTCTTGGTACTAAAGGTAGAAAACATCTTAGCCTATTCATACTTAAAATAGCTCACTACCTCTCTATTAAGTCTTTATTCACTGAGGACGATCTATGGACTAAGATCGAAACGTCCGGCACTTCAACTACAGAGTACAGATGAAGACTGAAGAATCTTGGCCTACGATGGGCAACTCCGGTATGACTGAGAACCAACACAGACCTGCATATTAAAATCAAAATACTTTTACTTTTTACTCATAAAGTATATTTTACAGTGTATACTTTTGTACTTTTACTTGAGTAGAATTTCAAGCTGAAGTAATTATTTGTTCCTATATCTGCCCTTTTACTATAATAACAATATTGAGTGCTGTAAACTCCTTCGCCCAGACCCTCTCGTCTCCCTCTCCCTGTTCCTCCTCGGCCTCTCTCCTCCCATGACTCCGCCCCTCCCTCCCTCCCTAAGCCCCGCCCCCTGACAGCTCTCTGAGACAGTGCAGGCGCGCGGGGGAAAGTGGTGTGTTTACTGCGCGTCGACAGCTTTACGGCGGATATAAAGTGAATCAGTTGGAGGTGTTAGTCAGGCGCGGCCCAGACGAGGCAGCCCAGAGCCGGGCCACTGTCATTCCCAAAGCCCCTCTCTGCTCACTGCGCTGGAGGTGGGGACGTCCGTGGGTGCCAGTCACGTGACTTTTTACTATTGTAGACATGATGTGGGGGATACAGGTCATTCAAAAGACATACACAGCTTTTTTCAAGAATAAAGCTGGACACACACTACAGGATTTTTAGCCAGATTTTGAGTCTTAGGGGGAGTTTCTCTTATGGCATGATCTGTGGTGGGACTCCTCATGGGTGTGTATGTGTCCTCATGTCTGTCCTTAAGTGTGTGTGGTCTGTGCTAGTCTCAAAAGATTAAAAATCCTCTAGTATGTGGGCACCTTTAGGGTTCTAATTTACATAGTAATCTATAGGGAATGGAGTTTGGGTAGTATTAAATTCATCTCAGTCCTACTCCTTTTAAAACATTTTGAAGTTTTGGGCCATTTCTCTGTTAATGCAGTTTATTAAGAGAAATATTTATACAGTTTTTTTTATTGATGAATGCAAAGAGACACCTATTTTACTGTTATCATTATTAGCCTTTTTAAAATGTAGCCTTTTTATCCTATTCCAGTATTATTACTACTACTATTATTGCAAACCTTTTTTCTTCCTGATGGCACATTTCCAGACTTTTTGCACCCCCCCCTGTGTGATCCTGTCCTAAGAGCAGTGCTTAATTTGATCCGGCTTTTGGGGGAACGCATTCCGGGAAATCGGAATTTTGAGCTTTATTGGATCCGGGAAATAAAATACTCCAGCAACTTTTAAATATGCAATTTTTTTGGGCTG
>OMNZ01109569.1:0-15557 GCA_900303255.1 Lesueurigobius sanzi | reverse complement strand
TCGCAGTCACTGAAAACTGTGGTGCTTTGGAGGTATTTCATCATCTGCCTCTCGTTCAGCTGAAGGAGCTTCACATTGGCTTCGCAGGCCACAGTCTGTGTCTCGTGGGACCCACAGAGGAGAGTGTCCTGGGACTTTATACCTACAGCCAGTCTCTGTGCAGAGAGCTGTGTGGTGCAGTGCTGGGACTCCTCTGTCCCGCTGACAGCAGGGTTTGTGAGCACCCCCTGCTGCGTGGGGAATTGATGGAGCTGTCCCTGAGGTGGCAGGCTCTTGTCCCAGACTTGCTGCTGGACGCTGGGCTGAGGTTGAGCTGTAGTTTTCAAAGGAGCCTAGCGGATCTGTATTACCTGCTTTACTGCATCACACACCCAGAGCAGAGCTGCCTGAGAGAGGTGTGTCTGCAGCTGTACTGCTGTGTGGGAATCTGTTTCCCCTCCAAACTGAAGCTCATAGGACAGCTCTTTGTCACAGACACACACATTGGGCTTGTCCAAGAGGACATGGTCTTCCCTGGCTCCATCTCCTTGGAGTGGTCCCGGCTGCAGTTTCACAGTGTGAGCGTGCGGTGGCTGTGTGATGTGCGCGGGGTAGTGGTGCGTGAGGAGGACTCGCACGGAGCTGTCACTGTGGATGTAATCTTGGCAAATGTGAAGGGCAGAGGTCACCCTGGCTGTGCACATCCATCCTCACATGCACAAGTGTGGAAATTAACTTTCAGCTGCTGCGCTGAGGCCGCCCGCCTGATTAATCACTTGTCAAACGTTTGATCAAGGGCTGAACAGCAGTAATGAAGAGCCCACTGCGAAAACTGAGAGGCCTAAAGTGGACTTGAACCGGAGGACAGGCCACTGGCAGATCACACAGCAATGAGAATTATTCTGAACTTTTGAATAGTTTTGTAAAAGTTTATTCATTTAATGTTTAACAGTTTAGTAAAATGGTTATGAGCTTGAACTGAAGTTTAACAATTTTTTTTTAAGTATGTAAGATTGTGTTGAGAATATTTTAATGTTGATGTAATGTTTGTTTACAAAATGTTAAATTTAAACCTAATTTTACTAGTAAGTAAATAAATGTGATTTGTACATAATTTTGTTTCTTTTCTATATATAAAAAATATATATATATAGAGATAGATGGATAGATAGATATATAATCTATCTATATATATCTATAGATATAGATAGATATATAGATGTATATCTAGATAGATATATATAGATATATATATCGATAGATCTATATAGATCTATATATCTATCGATAGATCTATATAGATCTATCTATCTATAGATAGATCGATCGATATATTAATATAATATAAAGAAAACATCAGCAAATGACTACATTCCAAAAGCAAAAATGTGAATAGAAAGTAAGTAGTAACAGAAAATACTTGAATCAGTATCATAGTAATGTCGTATGAGGTTGCAAGTTCAGCACCCTGGACTTTGCAATCCTGTGAAGTTTAGTGCTGTGCAGAACAGCCTTGTTTTCTGAAGAGAGCTTTACTTTTGAGTGTGCTGATGTAATTTGAACCAACTCCTTCGACTTCTTCAGAGTGAGCACCGAAGGATGTCTGCTCCTTTTCTTGAATGAGTGACCTGTCTCCGCATAGAAAATTACAGGGGCAATGGAGTGCAATCAGTCCTCTTGTCTGCCACGGGTGCTGAAGCATGGAGATTTGGTCTTGAACAGAGAAACTCCTCTGGGCTTATCAAGGAGAATTTTGAGCCAAAATGAAGGATCAGATAACAAATTTTCTTTCCTATATAGTCGAGATATTTTCTCACTAAATTACAAACTAAATTATGGGCTCATAAGGGGCAACTCGTGCTGTAAAAGTAATTTGGCAGAGAACAGATTTATTAAAATGAAGCCACATCCAATTTTTATTTCATATAATAGGAAGCATCAGATAATGAACTTTTAAATTTCAATATCATTTTTGAATATGACTTATCTTAAAGTTGCCTCCATTAATTGCATCTCTGCTTGATCAGACAAAAATGGTGTAAATCGCAACAAGAGAATTCAGACTGTTGAAAGTAAAAGTACTTTCCACAGACGCCCTGGGACAGACTGCTGAAATGTGCCTGCCTATGTGCAAACATTTGGTCACCATCAAACCAGTTGGGTGAATAGTGTTGCCCAAGGAAACCATTTGAATTGCCGCAAACTGCGTCCAGAGCCACTCTCACCCCTGGAGTCCAAATTATTTGTGTGTATGTTTGCGACAGTGCATGAACTTTTGTGAGACATACAACTCTCCATCTATAGTTCCATATTATTACTCACTAGGGCTGGGTACCGTTCAACTTTAACAACTTGAGACTGACTTGTTTCTTTTTTTCTTTTATTTGTTCACACATATCAAAAGAATACAATATAAACAATGAACTTAAAAATTGTGATGGGGGTTACCCAAAACCCTCATGGGGCTTAACAAGTGGTAACCTCCAATAAACTACATAAATAAAACATAGCTAAAAAATGACAGAAGTTACATTTAAAGTAAAACAAAGACATTTTACACAAGAACCAGGTGATGAAAGGTTGTAGGATAAACCTAGAGGAAAGTTACTCTGACACAGAAGCAATCTATTCAAAGCTTTTTTAAATTGAGATATTGAGAGCTCTGTAAGTTGACCTTGTAGGTCAAGTAACTTGACGTTCTCCCAAAGGACTCGACTTGACCTCATACTTGCTCCTTATGACTTTAGACTTGACTTATGCTGCGTTCCATTTACCTTGGAAGTTGGAAGTCGTAGCTCGGAATGACGTCACAGTTTTGTCACCAATGAGGGCTACTGTTTTTAGCATTTGTTAGCACAGCGTCTGTTGTAGTTTGCACATAACACATGTGCAATGCAAATTTCACTACAGCAGGATTTCCACATATATTTGAGTCATCGTACAATGTTTGTGGCTCATGTAGTGCCGCAAAAATAGTAGTGCTAGTAAATTGATATTTCAAGAGCTTCTACTGACGGTTTACGCTGGCAGCGGCCATGTTGGAAATTCAACTCGGGGCTTGAGAGAATCGTCTGACTTTCCCAGTGGGAAATACAACTTCGGGGGCAGCATTAGACTTTAGCCTATTTACTTGAAATGACTTGTGGAAAACTTGTGATTTTAGCTAGTTATTGACAGGGCCATAACTATGAAGTTGGCTAACCGGGCATTTGCTGAGAGGCTCCAATTTGAAAGGGGCCCCAGAAAATTCATTATTCTCCCTTTAAAAATTATTTTAAAAAGCACAAATGGCATATTTTTATAAAAGGACCACCCGGATATGTATTTCCAAAACTGCACAAGAAATAAATACAATTGATTTCATAAAATGCACATCTGAAAAATACATTGTACATCTGCAGACAAACTGAGAGTTTTGAGTTCTTTTTTTTACTCATCAGCTTTGTGTGTAAATTATTGGTCTTCATTTGTGTATAAATTATTGGTCTTCAAATATGTAATACAAGCCATGTGTGACTTGGCATGACTTGATGACTAATGAGTTCACTCGACTTGACAAAGGCTATGACTCGACTTGACTTACTTACTTGACCCTCATGACCGACTTGAGACATGAGTGACTTAATCCCACCTCTGTCAATTAGTACTTTAACAATTCTTGTTTTATGATACCTACACTAAATTGTTGGTCATCTAGTATCATAAAATGAAACAATAATAGTCATTTATTCCATCAAAGACTATTTCTTTCTCTCTATTTCTAACCAGTGCCCAAAAAAAGTTAGACATTTTTATATCAATAAACATAATTTTATATCAATTATTGAAGATCTTTTCTATTGTCCAAACAAAGAATATGATTTTCTTGCCTATGACATTAACATCAACCATTTTGAAAGAAGAGCACACAGCCCTTTCCTTTCCCATTGACACATTAGTCTCAGATGTGTGAGATGGACATGGCTTCTTATTGAGCACAGCTGCTTTAATGGGGAAGTGCTCTTTGAGACACACACCTTCGGGCCGCCTCACCATGTCTAATGTTTATGATTTCCCACCGGGTTTTCCTGGGCTAATGCTCTCCGACACTGGCACATAACAGGATAATTTGTTTACCTCCTCCTTTCCACTCATTCGAACGTGGCTTGGTCTGTGCTCCATCTGTTTAGCAGTTGATGGGCTAAACATTTTCTTTATCATCTCTCAGCCATATACCAGAGATGGGCGGATCATCATCAAAATAACTATATTTCAGTACTCAGCCAGTATCGGCCTTCATGTCTAAATATCAATACTTGCTTTTTAAATGAGACATATTATGCAAAATGGACTATGAGCTTTCACACAGGTGGTTTATCTGTGTAGTTAGTGGAGTGTTTTTGAACAATTCACACGTCTGAAGAATCCTTCGCCTCCCCGCGTTTGTGGACCCATCTAACATCAACGCCCCTAGCCCCGCCTACCCAGGAACAGCACAGGCCAGCGCTGCTCACAACTAAAAACAAACACTCAGCTGCTCATATGGATTACTCTAGCTTTTCCCACTGCCGCTGCGCAAATGTTTACCAAACTCATTTTCATTTCTGGAGTATTACTACTGTATGTCTCGACAAAGAATGTTTCTTTGGAAGTCAAGACAAGGCCAGAATTTCAAGTTTCCAAGCGAGGACATAATGCGAGAGAAGGTCTGAGTTTGTCCATAGTAATGACCACCCTTTTAAGAAAATAAACTCTCCTTGTGATGCCGCTATCAATTCACGCTTTATAAAATGTTTTCATGTTTTCCATTATGTCGACTGGTACGATTGTTTGTTTTGATGATTTGTTGGTTTGTTTTCCGAGAGATATTTTAGCCTTGATGCTGACATTTGCTTTAGGGGAGGTCTGGATACAATCTGCAGGCTTTGGACTGGACTCATTTCTATCTTTTCTGTTGTTGTTTTTGATCAGTGTTTGCCTCTTGCAATTATCAGTGTTAAATAATGTTGTGCGTGTGTAATAGATGATCACGAAATGCCAGAAAAAGCATATCTTCTCTAATAATTGATTGATTGGCTTTGCTTTTGTTTTCAGCTCATTTTTAAAAGTTTAGACCATAGGAACTATTTATTTTTTACTTATTTTCATTCACTTTGAGCAGATGAGGAGCTTGATAGGTGATGGAGTTCCCCAAGTTTCATATTTTTAAATAAAAACACCCAATAGACATTTGTGGAGGTTAGAAGCCTAAGGCTGGGACAAGTGAATAGGTTGGATCAAATCAGACATTTTAGATATTACCACACAATTCAATTCATTTGGCAATAGTCGGAGCTTACAGCAACAATGTTTTAGCACAAAAGCATTTTGTGAAGCAGAGAGGTAAATTTTTCACAGGCACCAGCTTCCCAATTTAACCTGGGATTAATACATGAAGAGCCTTTGGAAAAGAGGCCAGCCGACCAGCGGACCACATAAATAATGTTGAGTTTGGCCTATATTGTGAACCGACTCAAACGAGTAAAGTCTGGTAAAACAGCCAGACTAAAAGCAACTGAATGCTCCAAGAGATCTGTTTAAGGACTAACTAAATTGTGTGTTTGTCATCTCTAAACACTTATAACTATTCCTCACAATTTTTGAGATTTCCAAATATACATGAGATAAAGTCATAAAGATCAAACCAGTGTTATTGTCAATTCTACTACAGTCTGCAGTACATACAGAGAATCAAAATGGCAAAAGGACAATGGTGTCACAGGTGTATTTTTCATTTGATTACAGATTACGAGGCTTGGTCACAATGGTGACTTGTGGACTTCAAATATGTAATACAAGCCATGTGTGACTTGGCATGGCTTGATGACTTTTATGACTTCACTCGACTTGACAAAGGCTATGACTTGACTTACTTGACCCTCATGACCGACTGACTTGAGACATGAGTGACTTATTCCCACCTCTGTGTCACCTTCTTGTTTTACGATATCATGACTTGGGCAAAAACAATGGTGACTTGTGGACTGCTGATTGCCAGCTGTGTGAACGTCACACATGCTGCAATGAGAGGGAATTAAAAAGAGCAACAGCTTGTGCTTTAATGTGGAAACCGTACATCATAATGATCTAGAAGGAACAGCATTCATATCTTCTGCTTTGGCTTGTAGGTGACAGGAGTTTATGCCAGTAGCGTTTGGCTTCATAGTACCCAGTTAGTTGCAGAAATACACTTTAATTCTGGACCCACCTTCCATGTGTCATGTCAAGCTGTGGTCTAAAGCATTGGTTCTCAAGCAGTGGGTCGGGACCCAAAGGTAGGTTGCGGTGAAATTTTAAAAGCAGCTTCTGGACACGTCTCATTAATGACAAGTGAAACTGCTGCTGTGTTATCCACACACAGCCAGGGACTCTCTTTATGAGCTGCTTCTTACTGTCTGAAGTGCAGAACTGTCCACATTGTAAAAATGCTTTTGATACTGATATGAAGGTAAAGACGACCTAAGGTCTATTCTTTATCAAAATGATCAAAAAACACAGACACTGAATACAAATAGAGCCTATTGAATTATATTACAATATAACCATTTGTAGTTGGTGGGTCGTGAGAGATCACCAATGAAAAAAAAAAAGTTTGAGAACCACTGGTCTGAAGAACAATGTCAAACTTTCACAAATGTTTTCTTTTACAGTGTACTGTAGGAACAAACTAATTTTAGATTCAGGCACACAACTAAATAAACAATAAATAAATGAAATGTTCCTTTTATGGCTTCAGGTTCAGTGTTATTTTTGATGTGCATACCTATTCCTGGACTGTGCAGGCATTTCTGAGTGGAGTTCACCTTGGGTTTCCCCAGTCACCCCAAAACATGCACAATAGGTTAATCCTCCAGCCAGGTGATTCTAGCCTGGCACAAGAACCATTAGCCTGCCACAATAGGACCATAAGCCTGGCGCTGTGCACACGGCTGCCCACTGCTCCTTATGGGTTGCCCCAGTGGCATCGAAGGATGGATCAGATGCAGACAACTTATTTCACAAAGGGCATCAATAAAGTATACTTTAACCTTTTGACGACATTCATTCGCATTATGACAAAACGGTTTGCAAAAAGCTAACAAAAATAGTTTGGACTTTTGAAAATGTGTTAAATAAACAGAATGAAAAACAAAACTGTTTTGTATGTGCTGTAACTGTTTTGTATGTGTGTGTATGTACTGTAACTGTTTTGTATGTGTGTGTATGTACTGTAACTGTTTTGTATGTGTGTGTATGTACTGTAACTGTTTTGTATGTGTGTGTATGTACTGTAAGTGTCACAATCCCATGTGAAGAGAAAGACATAGTGTATACAATTTAAAAATAAATGTTTCAGCATTAATTACAAAACAATCAAAAGTATCAACCCATCACTTGACAACCACTGGGCAAAAGTATGAACATTTTTGAGAAAGTGCATGCAGAGATTTCACAGGAACAACATGAAAACTCCATTCAGAGATAATGAATCAGGCTCCCTGGGATCAAACTCTGCAGGGAGCTGAAAGTACTACTATGCAACAAGAAGAAAAACAGTCTCCTAAAATATTATAGGAGTGGGGCAAACTTGGTACTCATTTATGACCAAAAAAAATAAATATTCTGACACTGTTTTGGCAGTTATTCAATATGTCCAATCTCAATCAAGTAAAGTAACCTAACTCTTTCAGGCCACACAAAGAAGCAGCCAGGAGCAGTCTTAAGAGCACCTAATCTCACCAAAGTGGCTGTTGACACATCACTGGTTTAAGTATCGCCTTTTCAGTCCAACCCAGTGGTAAAGTGCTTTTGAGTGCTGACATCAATATTTTTCTCTTGCGATTTTCAGTGAATTACAGAACTGAACCTAGTAAGTTATATTGGAGGTTGAAAAACACACTTTGCAACATAATACATAGTGGTGTTGCAGTTTCTGAGCCAGCTTTGATATAAAATAGCACTTTCCTCAAAGCTGCTTTACAATTGCATACATTTTCTATTTTAACTCTTGGTGGTGCCTTGTGTCGTCACAACTGGCCTGGAAAAAACTGATGGAAGTATGGATGCCATAAGTGGTCAAACACACCAAGCACTCATTCACCACTCTCCTTTAAGTGGGTAGAATTTGTCAAGTTTCTTGCTCAAGACCCAAAAATGATGTCCTTACTGTGACAAAGCAGTGATTCATTCTCATTGACTCAAAGGTTTAATCTGGAAAGAGTCAGACTGATTGTGCATATTTCATTAGCACAGACAGACAGACAGACAGACAGACAGACAGATACTTTATTTGTCAGACCCTAAATTCAGATCTCGCGACAAACCAGGTGGAAGCACAAGAATGTTTTGTTGTTATTTTTTGCTTTTTCTTACACAATCAGAACTGATTTACAGAGGTGGAAGAAGAACTCAATATTCTTACTTAAGGAAAAGTGCAGATACAGGACCAAGAATGTATTTAAGTAAAAGTATCAGATTAAATTCTACTCAAGTAAAGGTATAAAAGTATCCACTATAAAATGTACTTTATTTGTAAAAAGTAAAAGTAAATATGCAGAATTTTTTATCTTTTGTACCAGACCAGGTCTAATCCAGGAATAAATCAGGTTTAAGCCTGTTCTAAACAGGTCTTAATAGGTCTTAACCATGTTTACACCAGTAAACCATTAAATCATGTCTTAAACAGGTCTAATTCCTGTTTCGGTGAAGCTGTTGAATGAGCAGAGATGAGATTAGTGTGTGCAAGGAGTGTGGCCATTTAGGAATTCAAATGAAAAAAGAGTGTTTGCTCTGTTGTATGTACTGTACACTGTACTGTATGTCTCGTCTGGGTGCTACTGTAATTGTGGTGTCTTAATGTGCAGCTTAATGTCCTCTGTCCGAAACAAATGTCTCCCAAGGGAGACAAATAAAGTAAAGGAAAGTAAGTAAAGTAAACCAGGACTAAACTCGGACTAAACAAGGTCAAACAGAGGAAACTATTCTCCAGCTGTTCGTCATAGAGAGTTCATGACGAAAATACATGCGTTTACATCACTATTCAGTAGTAAGCACAGATACAGGCTCTAAAAAGTAGTGAAGTAAAAGTATTAATCATACAATTTACTAAAGTAAAAGTGCAGAAAATGTGTACTTTTCACTTTCCACCACTCAACTACTCCTTTGCTCCTCTTGGAAAGCTCTGCATGCCTTTTCCCGTCACAATGCATTTGTATGTCGGCACACCATTGAGAGAACAACTCTCCTTGCAGGCCTACTTCAAAATGTTTCATATCAAGGACATTTAATTTCCAGTCCTCTCTGGATCCAACTCGGTGTAACTTTCCAATACCTCCTGTTGTTTCTCATCCATTCAGTCAAATAGGCATCTTAATTACCCTCCTCGCTCCATAATGAGGCTTGTGTTTGACAGCTCGGACACGACGCTCTCCTCTGAAGGAATGTGAGCGGGGCCAGTCTCGACGGAGGACACAGTGGCCCCGCATGTCGGCAGTGCTTCATTTACGGCCGTCTGTCCTGGGGCGAGACACAGACACCGCGCCCCGCAGAAGGACAGCTCTGTCGCACACTGTCATCCCTAAATTGGTCTCCGTTCCTCCTCCATTGCTCCACGGCCCGGCCCTGCTCGGTGTTGGACCTCACATGAGCTTAATTAACTCTTGCAGGAACTGTGAGTCACTTGCCACCACAGACTGTCACAGAAAGAGCGGAGTTTTCACGGCTTTCCCCGAGGGCTGGAGAGGCAGCGCGGCACCATCTGTTGATACTGACTGTACTGTTTCCATATGAGACCAAGAGACTGCCAACGCTGAACGTCCACTGACAGTATCGGTGTGTAAGTTCAAATCTAGGGAGATCTGATTATGTTTCTCACTTCAAGTTTTGGGATGCACAATTCATTGTATTTATAAGTTAAGCTGCACACGTTTTTGTTTGGAAGCAGTTGGAAAAACCTCGAGAGATACATGGGGAGTACATGTTCTCCCCTGTTTTTCCCCAACCACAAAAAACTCATGCATGTATGAATGAGTGTGTTTGTGAGTTCGAGCCCATGAAATGATCCCGTAACTTTATCCCATACAATCTACTATCTGGTGTGGTGTTTCTCACGAATAGGACTGCCCCGACCAAATAAACATACAGATGATACCAAATGTGTTTGAAACTAATTTTCTTTATGGCGAGCCTGGAGTTGGTGGAAGTGAGATGAGCTTTGGAAGGATATTTCTAATGGGAGGAGTCTGGAGGAGGCAGTGTCATAAGCTGTTCATCCCCGCCCAATTTTGTTGTGTCAGCATTTCCTCTTTGTGCTAGCACTCCCTGAGATATTCCAATGTTGTCAATGTCAAGAGAGCAAAGACACAAACAAAAAACCTTGTGTGGTATAAAGCATATGACAGAGTGGAAGGATGACATGAAAATGAGACATGAGATTGGCAATTGGCAGTGAGGAACGAGAGGATTAAGCAGATGTATATTTTACACAGTGGTTTGTTGGAAATGTTACATCTTGCACCAATAACAGGCATCATTATTGTGCCTGGAGAAAATCGTCCTATTTTAACGCTCAACCCTGGACCTTTTCGATGTGAGGCAAGAGTGCTAGTCAATCGTAAAGCTAGGGGTGGGAGATATTGACAAAAATATCATGTTGCATGAGTACACCGAAGAAAATTCCTAGTCTGTGAAACTTTCATTGACAATGATAATAATTTCTAAAAAAATACATTTTTTTCAATATATCAATATTTTTGCAATCCTTCAAACAAACTGCACAAACTGGCAAAGAAGGTCCAGCTGGCCTTACTTGCTGCATCTGACCTGTTATTGTATAGATTTATCGGTACATAAAGATATGAGACATTACAGATTTAAACATGAACCAAATATTTTGTAATTACTCATTTTTTATTAATTAATTAATATTTATTGTAATACAAGAACAAATTAAAGTTTCTGATTTAGACTTTCTTTCTATTCTTTGTGCCTCATTTTTTACATATGAATTCAAATTCAAATAGATTTTTATTCATGTCCAGGGGGGCAATTAGAAAGCAGCACAAAAAGCATGTGTTTATACTCTGGGGCGAAATGCCGCTGAGTGGAATGCCTGGGCCTCCCCAAACTACTGTAGAGCGCAGACAACACACTTTGCCTTTTCTAGCAGATATTTGATTAATTGTTACAGTACATCGGTTCTACTCTTTACATTTTTGGATTGTTGTTTCCACTTGTGATGTGATTTTAGGAGGCAACATAACACAGGGAAGGACTCCGTAGCTGTCGGCTATTGCAAATCGGTAGCAGCTTACTCTCCTGCTGTAGCTGTACTTTTCTCTTTTCATGTTTGGGGGGTCGGGTTGTACAAATTGTGAAATATTTGTTATTCCAATTTTGCATAGCGTCCAAAACAACAATTTGGATATCATTGCATCTACGTACAGCTTGCCTTCCAAAGACAACTTAAACCTTTGCTTAAAGATGATTGGCTGAGACAAACAGACAAACAATTCAGCAGCATATGCCATCCAAGGTGAAGTGATACAAAACTTTCCTCATTGTGACATTTGTAGAGAGTCACATTGAGGAAAGGCACAGAAACCCATTTGCCTTCATTGTGTTAGAGGATTGTTTGGCTTGGCGCATTCAAGCTTAGGGTTCTGCACACCGGTGATTATGCCCTTTGAGCACAGAGAGAGAGACAGGCAGCAGGTCGCAAAGATAAAACTGTGCCGCTCTGAATGAGGCCCCGGTCTTTTTTTTACCGTAGAAATATTTTGTAAAAACAAAACAAAATGGATAAAACTTCCACTGCCAGGAAATTAAAACTGCAATCATTAAGAGAAAAAAGTGACCTATTCCTAAACTACAGGTTCAAAGTCTCAAAAGCTTTGTCCTTGGTGGATTACAACTATCTTCACATTTTATCTACTGAAATTTGAGTCTTTTAATTATCTGTGCGTAGTACATAAAACTGAAACAATACCATGTTGCTCCGTGGCCCCTGACAGCAAAAACTAAATCACAGAAAGCCAGTGTTAACCAAACTGGAGTGTAAGTGTCACTATTGTTAATTACAATGTTTTATAATTTGACGCTGCCCCAGTTCAGGAGGATTTATTCATTGTATCGGTGGCTTGTAGTGGTTTATTTAGACAAATAAAAGGGCCTATAATTACCGCAGACACGAATAAAGCACTTCATTAGAGGTGCGAACAAACAGAGGTAATGTATCACTGAGGCTGTAGTGGAGTTTGTCATGTAGCTTGGATAAATACTGTGGTCTGGGCTGTTTGCTTACACTCCACCGTGGTCTGCATCGCTAAACAGGTGCTTTCCGAGGGTGTTATTTTTCTATTTGCAGCAATTGTAAAAAACAAAAGCATAAAGTAATAATTTACTGTTGTTGTCAATTAGTGGGTTTCTTGTTTTGTTGGGCCTGATTTGATCTTGACCCACTTTAACCAGCAACAAAGAAAATTTCAACCAAATCAATCCATGGATCATATGTACAGTACACATTTTCAAAAGATAGCCATCTGGACTCATGAATGAGCGATAAGTGACCCAACAACAAGAGTGTCACTCTTGGCTCAGGACAACTGATGTTTTAACCAGTTGAGGGCTGATCATAGACCGTAAATACAGATGTAGCCCACGTGACATTCTCCATTGCGTTCAGTGCGGGCTAATGAAGCCAATTCATGCTAGCATTTGAACAGCCGCCATGTTGTTTTTTTGTTTGAGTTACCTTTTAATTTGTTTGTGTAGGTTCTCAGTCGTACAACATTAAAAGAGAAGCCCCTTCTCTTTTAATGTTGAAAATATGAATAGACAAAGAACAGGATGGTGTAGCGCGTGGTAAGACAAGCACTTGAGGGCCATATTAACACTATTTCCAATAATGAGTTAAAGAGGGGCCAAAAGGTTTACATGTAAGTCAAAGGGCACTTCCGGCTTCTGGAAACAGCCCCGTATGCTAGCATGGCTTCAACCAGAGCTAGCCAATTACAGTATATCGCCATCATTAATATACTCGCTATGGGGCAGAACCAACAAGAGGAGTGCAGGCATTTTCTAAACTAGAGGAGGATGAGAACTCCCGATGACTACTTTCTGAAACTACTGGATGAATGAGAGCAACCATTAAAATCCATTTTTCTTATTTTCTTTTTAAAGGAATATTGCGAAGCATTCCAGGTTATATGTTATACATCAAGAACAGCTAAACATAAACATGGCAGCGATACCAAATGTTCTGATCACCTGTCCTTTTGAAAAGTCTAATGTATTCTAAATTAATAGATTATGTACAATTTACTGCTGGGGCCTAGCAATTTGTGTTAAATTTCCTTTTAATTAGATACAAAAAAAAAAAATCTTATTCTATTTTATGCATGCCTTATAGTTCTATCATTTTTATAACTTTTTTCACATTACTATTTATCATTATTACATGACAAGTTTATGTTTCATGTTGCACGAGAACACCAAAGAAAATTCCTAGTCTGTGAAACCTTCATTGACAATAAACTCTATTCTGATTCTGATTACACAAAATTATAAAGAGGGGCTTTCAGGTCTGAGGGGAGGGAGCTAGATCATTTACTTTAAAAAGGTCTCTCCTCATTTTGTAATCTTACAGACATCTACTTTAATATATTTTACAAACATTTTTGGGTAAATAAAACATAAATATAAAAGCTATTGCAAAGGGCTGGAGAGCTTATGGCTTTAGAGCACCAACCCGATGCCTGCAGGCACCTAAAAACAAAACAATTTGATTCTTAAAAATACTGTTATTTCTGTTCTTCTGACTCAGTATTTGTTTTAAAGAATGAATTTGTGACATGATATGGTTAATGTCCAATGATTAATCCTTGTAGGAATGAGTCTTTTGGATGTATTTTTAACTGATGCCCTCAAACAACTTAATGCTGTTGAAATAGCCCTCAGCTCTGAAAAGATTTGAGTGACAGAAAGGTTTCTGTCCTACTGTTTTTAAGCCTCATGTACAAGTCACTTCTTAAACTTTGTACTAGTTTAAAAAATGACAAATTTGCGAAGAAAAGGTTAACATAATGACCCCAATTTGAGCCCTATGGACCCTGGGTTATGCCCAGGGGGGCCTTCAACCTGCTGGGCCCCTGGGCTTAGCCCCTGTAAGCCCCTGCATTAATCCGGCCTTCCTCACAGTAAAGACACACTTTTAGAAGTATTTTTTCCCCAGTAAAATTCCCAGTTGTTAAATCAATGCTTTTATTTTATTTCTCATTTGGTGAAATGTTGAAGGCTAGGCTTACGGCTTTAACACCATTTGACATATATGTTTATCCAACGTCTCACTACTTTGATTGATCACTCCGTCTTTCACAATGTTCCACCTACTGAAAATAAAATTTAGACAAAATATCAGATCTTGTATAAAAAGAGAAGAAAAATGTTGGTCTGGCTGCTCTAAATAACCTTGAATAACAGCAAACGAGATCATTTAAGTGTCTGGCCATCGCAGTCACAGCTCCATCACTAAAACTGTGAGTCAGAATGTATTTATCTGTGATTTATCTATGGCGGCCACAAGTTTGTTTGAAGGCTGCAGAGTTTTTCACCTGAGCGTTGAGATCGCAGTGACAGAAGGAGCCGGTCCACACTGCTGATGCTTGCATTGTTAGCGTCTCCTCCACACACCTCCTATTTCTGGGCCTACTGCTTCCACCGCTGTGCCATATTAATCATGCTCTGAAAGTTAAGTGTTACCGCAGACTTAGCTGTGTTATAAATTACACGGGAAATAAATAATTCGTTTGCAATAAATCTGTTACGCCGGTGCTCTGTTATCAGGTTACGGTTCGTTCTGTTGAGGATTATTACTGTGCTGCACCACACGTTGTATTGGCTCACCTGAAGCTTCAAAGACAAATGGTTATTTATGGAGGACTAAAACTGCCAAAATAATAAATAAATAAATGTCCATATTGGCAAATAATTATTAAGATATCGCTACAAATGCTGAGATAAAAAAATATATAATTATTGTTAAACACCTGTTTTGTGCTCAAAACAAAAAGTAAAGCCTTATTAATATTTTCTGTCTGCATTTATTTATTTATTCCTTAATTCATTCATTTATTTATTTTTCATTTCTTTTCTCTTTTATTTTTACGCTCTGCTTTATTTTTACTCCCAACATTATTTTTTCGCTCTGCTTTATTCTTTCAGCCTGCTTTCTTTTTTCGCTCTGCATTATTTTTACGGCCTGCATTATTCTTTTCTTGATTCCTCTCACCAAATGCAAAGTAAGGGGGTGGTCTTGTTACAGTGATTGGTTAATCCAGAAAGGGATCTCTATTTGATTAGACCGGTCTTGAAGACACACAAGGAGCAGTGCTGTACCTATGTGAAGAAATAAGCCGTCCATGTGTCTGACAGGATAGTGTGGTGGGTATGGAGTTGGACTGCAGAGTCAGAGGCTGCAAGTTCGAATCAAACAGGGTGCATTAAATTTTTATTATATAAAATATACATTTACTTCTTCTTATATCAGGCATCCTCATTGACTTGTAACTGTTTTTTGTAATCTG
>OMNZ01109560.1:0-13074 GCA_900303255.1 Lesueurigobius sanzi | reverse complement strand
CCATGCTTTATGTTTCATTGTACTTATTCCCAGGGCTGTAACTATGAAAGGGGCTAACCGGGCATTTGCTATTTCGAAAGGGGCCCCAGAAAATTAATTTTTCTCCATTCTATAAGCTCAAATGGCTTATTATTGACAACAACAAAAAGATCATCTGAAAATATGTTAGTTCTAAAATGCACCAGAAAACTAGGGCCGGGAATCCATTAAAAAAAATTAACTAATTAATCGCAAATCTGCAGAAAATTAATTGCGATTAATTTTCTTAATCGCGATTAAATAAATCCAGCAATTAATTGCAGTTAATCACAATAATTTGTGAAATTACTTGTCAAACTATAGCTGTACTATAATAAAACGTACTGTTTTTTTATTCTATTTTATCAAAAGGGACTTGTTTTATTTATTTTTATTGAATAAATAAAAGCCTAATGGTGTGGTATGACGATGGGCTGCTGGGAGTATGACTCTTTCTATAGTCAAGCGTCCTGGTGCCTTGATTTCCCTCTCAACATTTTAGCACTAAAACAAAAGTATGTCTTCCTGATGTGTGTTCTAACCTGCAGCGCATGTGGACAGACCTCACACTCCTCCCTTCTTGTCTTCAGGAAGTTTTGTAAAGTTTTATCATGTAGACTAGGTACTGGTTTTAGAGAAATCCTCCGGGACACGGGGCTCAAAATCAGGAATAACTTGACAAATACTGGAAGGTGCATTGCGCATTTCCTATACTGTATCTCCGCGACGCACAGCAAGGTCTTTCAAAGCGCATGCAAATTAGCCACATGGCACATGAACGCAAAACAAACAGAAGGACTGTCCTGAACTGGGTAAACTGGGACTTTCCCATCAGAGCCATGTTGTGGAGTGACATTTCATTCATAAAGCAGTGAAACGGTGATTGTGTGTCTTTCTTCCCTTTTCTCTCTGCTGTCATGTGTCGTCCGTGATCCGTTCCATACCTCACTGCTGCTCAATGACACCGTGGGCTGCTTGCTCCCACAGCCGTAAACACAGCCTGTCCCCCATAGCGTTTTTAGCGGGACGGTGTTCTGCGGAGAGCAGCGTCACTGCGAAGCAGCGAAGGTTAAAGGGGAGGAATTTTAACGCTGCATTAATTTATTTTATCGCGATAATTCTACCATTTTGACGCAATGCGTTAATGCGATAATTTTCCCAGCCCTACAGAAAACACATCTGAATTATACAAAAATCTCCCAGGTGCTAAGCACCCCTAAAACTGAAAGTCTAAAATCCCCCCTGGTAACAAATATTGGTAAAATGCACGCTCTTCTTTGCTATTTCATGTCTGTGTGTAATATTGTAGGGCTATTTATAACTTTATAACTAGAAATATAACAACTAATGTCTGTTTAGTATAAAGAGAACGGTGTCAAATATCGATTGGACTAACTTACGGGAGGCAAGATAGCAATTCAAAGCTGGGATCCATGTCATAACTTGAGTTTGCTCGTGTGACGATCTCATTCGTTGGCAGCTAGTCTTTCTCAATATATTTGCCCAACTTTTGGAGTCTGATATGTCGAGGGTTTTTCGTGAAACTGACTTTTTGTCCGTAATCGTATACCGCGTCTCGTTAAGTGGAGTGAGCTATATCTCTGTCAGGGCGATGCATCTGGGTCTTCGCCAGATTTATGACGCTGGTGAAACCACCCTATTGGGAAAATGCAGTGGTACTAGCTAGTGGATGATTACTGGGGAAACAGATTCAGAACTAGAACAAGTCTGATAGACTCCTGGTAGAGAGAGAGATAGACTTTTGCCCTCTTCTTGTTTCTCTTGTTTTTTCCCCCATGCTCTGTGATACAAGGAAAAAGAGAGGGCTGGGGCAGAGGCCTGCTGCAGGTTGCCAGGTCCGTGGTATTCCAGCAGAACTGTGCAGATTTTTGAGGGTTTCTGCGGGTTTTTGCAGTGCTAATTCAAATCAAGCCAAACAAAACGGCTCTTGTTGTGACAGAAAGGAGGAGGGGAGTCGGTACCATCGAAGGAGCACAGAGACTCAATAAATACATTACAAATTACGTTTGTGCCACATGTCCGCGGGTTTTGGCCTCACAGATCAGCAATTGCCACTACTGTACCTACCTAGTTGGGTACATGCTCTTGTGTCCGTTTGGTCTAAATCAGTGTAAAATGGCTCAAACAAAAGAGAAAAAGATCTCTTTTCACAATTGATATCCGGTCGAACCAATCATCTGTAAGAGCCATTCAAGAATACATAAAACTGTCATGAACATCACATCACTTCTGTGTCCTGATAATTGAAGTAAGAGGTCATCATTTTCAGCTTCTTCCAGGTGCACATAGTACATAATCCACAAACCTTTTCACTCAATATCCTTTTCACAATATAATATAATATCTCTGGAGCTTATGGTATGCGCACTATTGTCCACCTCAGTATGTCTGAGTCATGTGCCTGAGCACCTGTGGGTAGTTAGACCTTCTATAGTCCCGTGTTAATCAGAGAACACAGAGCAGCTGCCGCCGAGGATGTGGATGTTTCTCATCACGTCACACACGGCCTGATTGTGGGATGCAGACGTCTGAGTGGCCATCTTTAAAACGTCCACCGGCAACAAGACTGATTAGGATTCTGCCCCAATACGACTGAAACCAGAAACCAGTCTCATCTGCAGGAGCTCGCAAAGGGAAGAGGAGCGGACCAGAGCCACGGAGACACAGATGAACCGGAAACGAGCTGCAGCGGGTCCCATCTCTTGCAATTTGCAGAAAGTCTCTCCCTGCTCATCAACCCCTTACCTGTGCTGATAAAACCTACAGGCCAGAAATCTCAAAATAATACATACTTCTTTGCTTGGCATAAGAATCAGCAGGGATCCAGTAAGTATTCCTATCTTTTAATAATCCCACTCTTATATCACTGGCCTCCTCTGTGTGAACTTATTCCCCTCACTCTCTCTTCTTCCTCTCAAAGTTGTTTTGCTTCATAGCCTTTTGTCTCTCCGACCTCTTGTTTCTCCTCCAAAAATCCTTTCCTGCGCATGTTTGAATTCATTACCCTGAAGTGAATTTGCATAAGAAAAGACTGCCTTGTGCTGGATTCCCTTTGGAGTTGAACCGAGACGGTTATTAATGATTAAACAGTGATTAGCGCTGCTCCCGCCTTTTGACTTTGTTCTCCTGATGCGGCATGAATAAAATACTAATCTATGGAGCCGTCTCTGTGGCTCAGTGTAAATGCTCCTTGACAACTGACCTTGATATTTGGGATTCAAATTGAGGTCAATAAAGATCAAAAACTTTACTCAACAACTCACTTATACGCTATAATTTAGGCATCAAAACTTACAGAAATACATTTCAGTTTGAAGCTTTAAAGATCGTCTCTGGAGTAAGCTCAGTCTGCCCTTTGCTTATATGGGCCAAGCTGAATTTTGCATTGCTTTTACAGATGACATAGTGGGTGGATTTTGAACAGTGGCTGTATGGGTGGTTAGCATGGCGCCTTTACTTTTCATCACAGTGGCCTCTATGATGCTCCATAAACAATTTCTTTAGGGTTTCTGGTCTGTTTTCTCTGCTGATGGAACCAACTTCAATGTCAACTCAGTGAAAACCTACCAGTCACCCTAAAAAAACAACACCTTGCAGAATCTGTTATGTCCAACTTCTACAGAGGGACTATAGAGAGCATCCTGACCAGCTCCATCACTGTGTGGCATGGCGCCAGCACTGCCTCCTGCCAAAGGAGCCTCCAGCGCATCGTGAGAGCAGCGGAGAAGATCTGTGGAGCCCCTCTCCCCTCTATTAAGGACATGTACTCCACCCGTCTCACCCGCATAGCCATCAAAATCGCCAAGGACCCTTCGCACCCATCACACAGTCTCTTCAGGGTGATGCCTTCAGGGAAGAGACTGCGGAATCTACGGGTCAGTTCCAGTCGACTGAGGAACAGTTTTGTACACAGGGCCATCGGGAAGCTGAACTCTCTCCCCTCCCTCCCTCCCCTCTTTCCCCTCCCCCGCTCCACAATCAAGGATGAGAGAAACATAATTTCGAACCATTCGAATGGTTTGACAAATAAATAATCTTGAATCTTGAATCTTGAATCTTGAATTGTAAAGGCCACTGTGATGAAAAGTAAAGGCACCTACCACAGCCACTGGGTCTCTAAATGATCTAATTTTTTTTTGAGAATATTTATTGTTACTTATGCATTTCTGTAAGTTTCCTCCAACACAAAAGTAGATTTCAGTGTGGAACCTTACATCCTGTGCCCCTCTCCGCTCTTTGTCCAATGCTATGTTTTTGCGCCTGGTGTTCCCCTTTGGCCCCAGCGCTGTGTGTCGTAAGATTCCTGTGTGTTGCCTCAGTGATGATGATAAGGCCAACGGGACTGGGTCTTGCTTTCTGGTTTAGGTCTGTGACACCCGCCTGTCACCCTGTTGTGAATATACAGTAAATGAGAACACATCATCTTTTTAATAACTGCCCCACTGTGTATAATCTTCCAGAACTGCCGCGTACAAAATCAAATAAACACTGAGAGTTGCAGTGCCGTGCGATATGTGCAGCTCTCTTCTCCGCTTGTTAGGTCGCCATGTGGTCACATGGAGTTTACACTGACTTCCACAAAAAAAAAAATGTATATATATATGCAAATTGCAGTTCACCGTTTAGCCATGAGGAGCAGTTTATCAGCAGAAAAAAGATGGCTTCATTTTTAGTTTATCTTTAAATTTGTTTCAGCTCAAATTGGTACGTCAGACACGGAAATTAAATTAGAAATTAGGGGTTAAAGCTGTCAAAGGGAGAACGTTTATTTTGAACTTGCATTGACCTCAACTCATTTATAGCTCTCACAAACAGTTCCGATAAGGGACATAGCCATCATCGACACTGACAAATCCCAGGATTTTTCCAGAATTCATGAAATTAAGAGAGTTTAGAAAAGAGTAGTTGATTATGAAAATCACTAGCATGTGCCTGTGCGCCTGCCAATAAAAAGTGCTTAAATGGGATCCATAATGGTCTTGCAGCATGCTTTGTGGTGAATATACTGCTCAGGTCATGTGATGATTTAGGGCTGTTTATGTCAGGCAACTGGCTGGAGCACCGGATCCACATAAACCTCTCTGACTCTGCTGTGGGTAATGGATGTGTCTTCACCCAGGGGTCAAAGGACAATCCTACCTTTTAAAGCCGGATCATTGGACCATCATCACAAACCTGAAGACATGAACACATACACACGTGCTTGTTCCTATGGGCTCTCAGGTGTGTGGCCCTCATTAGGCACATTAACATGTTAAAGTGCCGTGTATCGCCCATGACACATGGAAACACCATCGTCTTTTTGTAGCACCCTGTGAACAGCATAGCATGCAGCCTCATAGTCTTCCTACCGATCAAAAGGTCTGTCCTTTCCCCATCTTAGCCTTAAAACAAATAAACTTAAATACTTTACCTTCTTGTTATGGTCCAAAACAGCACACAGCCTTATGTGTAAGGTCTCATTCTGTCCATATCCGCCTGTTGGATGGATAACTCTGAATGTGTGGACTGTAAGGACTGTAAGGCACTGGGTCATATTTGCAGTTCATCCTAATGTCGGTCACAACACCACTAGAGCCAGGATGAATATTCAGGTGGAAGTTATGGGGCAGACTTAAGTTGACTAAACCCCACTGGAGACAATGATGAGGACACCAGGCTGTATTTCAACATCTTGTATTGAACATCAGCAGCCAGACCAGTAAATGGTTTTAACCTCTAAAATGCCCCAATCGTCTTCCACTTAAACACTGATTGTGTCTTGTTTTTCTACATGCAAGCCATCATAGTTGAAATTTGAGTTTTTGACTGGCGACACGGTGGGTGAGAGGGTAGCGCTCTTGCCTCATACCAAGAAGGTCCAGGGTTCGATTCCCAGACCATGTAGTCCTTTCTTTGTGGAGTTTGCATGTTTCTCCCCATGTGTGGATGGGCACAATAGGTTAAACTTCCAGCCAGGTGATTCTGACCATTAACCTCAAGAGCTGGAGATGGGTCCCAGGGTGCTGCATTGCAATCCAGCCCTCTGCTCCTGACAGGTCGCCCCAGCAGCATCGAAAGATGAGTCAAATGCAGTGGATAAATTTCCCTACAGAGATGATAAATACACCTTAACTTCTACCTTTTTGACTGTAATAATGTATAATGCACAAAGACATTGGGCCTCATTCATGAATATTTTCTTAAGGGGAAACACTGATGCAGGCCAATGTCATTTTTCCCATTTTCGGGTTTTGTTCTCTTAAACTTTCACCTGGGAACAAATAAACGATCTAATCTTTACAATGTAAAGGAGTGTAATTATTGCACTGATTTGATGTTTTTCCTTAGATCTAAATGGGCAATTGTAACTTCAATGACAATTTTCTCAAAATACATATCATTGTGTAGATGCTACTAAAGTAGAAATTACACCTCCACTTTAATAGTATACTTAACAATATTTTTAAGGTTTATTCAGAGTATTTTATTAATTGAGTTTTGAACCCCAACAAACTAAAAAAATTGTTAATTTGTTGACACTAAAATATATTTTGAAGAGAAAGCAGTTCCCTCTGATCCGGCTGGTGATGCATGTGGACATGCCATTCACCCCACTGACGACCAGCAGCACCGCCTTTAGGTATGGGTCATTCTATACACCTCACCCCTATGGGACTGAACAGGCATTTAGAGTTTCCCTTTAAAGTTTGACCATGGGAACCTCACTGGGACAACAGAGGTCCTGCTGAGCGGACCGAATCTCTCCGCTCTTCTCCAGCTACAACACACTGTGTTTATGCTAAAGGCAAAGGCACCCTATTCATCCCTATCGCTCACTTACTTATATGGACTGGAGCACTGTATACACGTACAAGGAGCTGGATCATTTTAGCAGTGGACTCTTTTCTCCTTTCTTTCTTCATTGAACTAAGAGAATGAGCAGCAAACAATACAACTATTAAATTATAATTACACTGCAAAATGTGATCTCTTGATGAGTTAAATTTGCTTGAATTCATATTCATTCTAAAAGATTTTGCACTGAAATTAAGAAAAAAACAACTTCTTGCACTAAAAATTAGATTTAATCTAAATTTACTTCAAATTATATGCTTTTTCTCATATTAAGTGCAAAAATACTTATTCTGTTTTTCCTTGGCAAGTCAAAATTACTTAAAATAAGGTTAAATGTTATGAAGCAAATTTAAAATATTCAAAATATCACTTTTTGCAGTGTAAAAAGTTAAGATACAATTCTATAATAATTACTTCAAGCAAATAACATAAAACGTAAAATAGTGCATTTCAATTCAAACATTAACCATCTTATCAGGGCTGTCCAATTATTATTTTTTTTTTTCATGGGGGCCAAAATGGAAAAGTATTAGTAAAGGGTCAAATGCAATACTGTTTTCCATGTAAGACCATCATTTTTTAATCTTGATAATTCTGGAAGACATCATATTTCAACCATAAGACACTCTTATCTAGAGGTGGGTCATATATTGTCTACAAGATCATATTGTTGTTTGGAAGATATACAAATTTACAATATTGAGTAAGTCTTCAATGAACAAAAAGCTACTAAAACTGCTGCTAAAAATACAGATTCCATACTGTACCTGTGTAATCTCTCAGAAAAGGAATATAATAATGTTTTTTTCCTCTGCAATTTTGAAATTTATTCAAGACAACAGCGATCTAAATTAATACATTAACCAGCACATTTTTACATATTTTTGACGGTTTGCAAAAATTCACCTTCATCGTTATCAAGAAAGTCGACCTAAACACCCCTACCCTTCATTAGCTTGTTTGTATTTCACACTGCATTAAATGTCTGATCAGTGTTAAGAGAATTTGTCCTTGCATACCAATCCTCTGTTGTCGAACTGGAGCCTTACTATAGTAGTTGTCAGAGAATTGAGAGAATTTGTCCCTTACATATGGATTCACTCATGGCATAATGTTGTCTCTCCCTTTGCATGGCATTGCCCGACTGGAGTCTTGGTATCCACAGATCAATGTACTTAAACCTCTTCTTGTGGAAGCATAGTCAAACTTGGATATCCAATGTTCATACCTGTCTCCAGGCCTATATTGATGGTAACAAACTTCTCCTGCATTAGACATCCAGATTTGCTCCACAGCCTTTTTCTTTCACTTCTCCTTGGACTAGCTGATATATCTACAACAACCAGTTTGAACTCTGGCGTGGATCATAAAAACACGTAACGCTAAGTGCACGTCTGAACTTGAGTAAGAAAACATGTTCCGATCATTGGAGGCTACCATGATCTCCACAACATGCTGGTTTGGAGTTTGACGGATGGCCCTTCAGTGGACAGATTTGTCACTCGGCGGGACGTCCCATAAGTAAAACACGGCGAACAGAGCCTCGCTCAGTCCTGGAGGTGACGATGTTGAAACAGGAACGAGCAGCAACGTCAGTTAGAGCCGATGGAGGATGAAGGCAGGTCTCTGAAGGATTTGGTAATGGCTTTGACCAGTGCTTTTCACATCTGCTCTCTGGCCGGGACAATTGTGAGTGGTTGTGGCCGTGACCCACTTTTTGGTAAATGAAGAGTATGGTAAGTAGTATGGTAAGTCATGCAATAGCAAAATAAAGTTACATTGATCTATTTCTCACTTGTGTGTTGAGTGTGCACTGTTTGCTTATCCCAGGAGTGTCCAAACATTTTTCATTGAGGGCCGCATATTGAAGTGTATACGGCATGGAGGGCCACAGATCGATGGACAGTGCAGTCAAATATTCAGCTGGCTTTGTTTAAACTATGACTGGCTCAATTCATTTGTATTACACAATTTCACTTGTATGACCCTTTCCCAAAACTTACAACTGTTGTCTTCATAACCTCTGCACAAACCCATGGCATGAAAGTCTCCTCAGCCAAAGTCAGCCACACAGGAGAGGACAGAGAAATAAATACAGCATGGACAAACACAGATGAACGTGAGGGGTCTGGTCCGGAGGCACTGACCCAAACATCTGGGTCAAACGCTTGAGTTCATTTGATTTAGTGTACCATTATCAGTCTTTGACTTCAAACAAGTGGGACTCAGAAAGTACACAGAAGCGACAGAGCGAAGGATAGGAATATATTGCCCAATGTGCAATTTCGACTTTAATAATGTTAGGGCCTTTTGACAGTTAAAACATAAGTAAAACATGAAGATTTCATATTTAGTAAACATTTATAATTTGACCACTGTCCAGTTACCCACCTCCAGTATGGGACCCACTGCTTTATATGTAGAGGCAGGCAGTGCTCTGTTACGACACTTTTTGGAGTTTTCAGTGGTTTTAACTTCTACTTGATTAATATGCTATATCTATTATATCTATATTTAACAGTAGTAATACATTTTTAAGCTGGATGCACTGGTCCTCCTCCTACCTGTGTGGTTAAGTGAGGGTACAACATATAAAAACAACATTTAAACATCTATTAAGGGGAGACACTGCAACACAAAAACTTTAAATTTTCAAGTTTTGGTCCAGTTTTCTCCCTTATCATATAAACGTTCACTTGAAAACAAATAAATGACCCAATCTTTACAATAAGTAGTGTAATTATTGCACTTGTAAAACGTGGTAACAGCCCGTGATGGCCGTGACATCTGTGCGATTCCCCTGCGACTTACTGTTGCAACAACACATCATCACTAGGGAAGAGCCAACATTGAATAATCATGGGAGGCGTTGCTGGGAATGCTTGGCCGCCGCAGGCCAGCTGTCTCTGTGGTGACTCTTCTGACTCCTCCGGCCTGAGGCCCAGGGAATTGGAGGCCCCACTTTCGTGATCTGCATTCGAAATGGAAATTAAGATCATGCGAACTTTTGCACCCCCTAATCCAGTCTGTCCGTCCTTGGGAGTGGATCCCTTTTTCATTAGCTTGTTACAAGTGGATCTCCCCAAGGTTTCTTCATTTGTCCCACTGGGTTTTTGGAGTTTTTCCTTGTCAAGAAGGAGGGTCTAAGGACAGGACATTTATTACTCACTCATTGTCTGTTAAACCAACTTTCTTTTTCTTGTGAAGCCCTGCGAGGTGAATTTTGTTGTGATTTTGGGCTATACAAAAATATATTGAATTGAACATTTCTCCATAGACCTATATGGGAAATATTAAGTTCAGATGGATTTTTCAACATTACATTCCTAACATGATTTATTCAGTTTTGAACCACAAAAACATGGTGATTTTTTCTTTTTTTTTTCTTTTTTTTTTACAGATTTATTCACTAATAACTTGTTTATTCACAAACGAAACAAGCTATCCAAAATCTCCTCTGAACAAATATCATCGACAAAGTAACACCATACATTTACACCTGGCTCTATCCATTATTTAGATTTTGTCACTGAAATTATTGGCAATATTGACCATTTTTATACATTAAATGTCTTATTTTCATATGAAAACGTAAAATGAGAGAAAACTTACAATACATTATTTTTCCCCCTTTTTACCTGCAGTGTCTCGCCTTAACTTTCTGTCTGATAATAAAGCATATACATTTTTAAACTTGGCTGTCTATTTGTTGACGGTAGAAACATACAGTGTAAGAACATGTCTGCGTGAGGAGTGATCACTGGGAGGAGAGAAGCTGAAGCCATAAGGACAGAGGGAGTTGAGGAGATGGATGATGTTTAGACACGTGTGGATCCTGAGGTCTCAGGTCAGAGCTCTGCAGAGGAACAGGTCAACCCCACACAGGTCTGACCCAGTGGAATCTGGCCTGACGTGCTCCTGCACAACATAAGGTACTCACAAATGTTTCCTGTTCCTTTAAATGTGCTTAATTTATTTCAAAGGGAAAGAGTAAATGAAATTGAATCATTTAATCTTTGAATGACGTTATCCGGACCATGAAAGACATAATCCACTAAGCCAGCCATTCTCAAAGTCTGGATCTTCGTGGACATCTAATCGCTCCAAAGATCCACAGGGCCCCCGCTCAATAATATTAATTCCCAGTATAATGTCACGCCTTGGTATCGGTCACATTCAGACACGTGATTAGCGGCTGCTCCTTGGGGTTGCCATGTTGGAGAGAAGTCATGAC
Source organism: Lesueurigobius sanzi (assembly GCA_900303255.1). Lineage (NCBI taxonomy): Eukaryota > Metazoa > Chordata > Actinopteri > Gobiiformes > Gobiidae > Lesueurigobius > Lesueurigobius sanzi. The sequence continues at coordinate 1,964 of OMNZ01109560.1, read as the reverse complement.
ACCTATCATTCACGCAGTGGCAGTTTCCAGTCTTGGCACCTTGCCTTGGCCTTGAAGGCAGTGCTTCTGAGCTCACTTCCTTTTGGTCCAAGGCAAGTGTCCTGCCTTGCTGATGGGACACACTTCAAAGGGAATGGAAGTGACATCAAAAAGTTTTTTTTTTCTTTTTTTTTTTTAAGGAAGACGTTTGATCCAAGGGATGCTTTGGCTGTGGGTCAAAGTGATAGTTTTGATCTCAAATTGGACAAAAACTAAAGAGAAATTAGTGATTAATGATGATTAAACCTATGACTGAAATCTACAGATGTTTTGTTGGCTAATAAAAACTAAATGTTCAATTTGATTGAATATAAAATCAGTTTACAAAACAAATAATAGTCGGTCGACTGTCACCTTGCACCATGCCTGAGTTTGCAGCCCTGAACTGGGAACTCTGACATGCAAAAAATGTCTCTGAAAAGTCACAGCAAATTCCTGAACGTTTTTCCTGGCAGTTGTTGAAGGTCACATTAGAGGGACATTTGAGTAGTTTCTGTTTCATTATGATTTCAAAAGAGTAAACTCAGTTCTTTGGCAATAAATGGCTTCATACAACCACTAACCTGAGTGGGAAAAAGATTGTTGTGTTATCATTCATATTCAATGAAAAATGGCCAAAAGATTAAAAGGGTATGTAAACATGCACAAGCTTGGTATACACTATTTGGCAATCAATCTATATTGGCTGAAATATGTATTATAATCAAACAAATTAATGTAAAATTAATTTAAAACAATTTGTAATGCTTTTCCACTCAGAATTTACATATTAACTAACAAATGGCAATTACTGTGGGTTAGTAATACTGAATTAAAGTGGCAAATATCTAAACATTTCCTTCAAAACTAATCATTTTCAGTGTGCTTGTTTTACAGACAAGCTTTGGGGGGGGGGGCTTAAAATACCCAAAGTGGGTCCCCGGATCCACTTTGGGAACCACAGAAAGTATGTACAGAATAATCCCAACTACAAATATAAGCTTCCTTCATCCAGCTAGTGCTCATGAACCCTCAGTTTTGAACTCCCATTGCTGACATATTTAGGAAAAATCATATCTCTATATCTTTTTGTAAACTGTGTATAGTTTGACATTGTTTGAGTTCTTGATACAAACCATTCCATGTTTTTACCCCACTAACTGTTACAAAAAGCTTCTTAGTGTTGTGCTCATTGTTTATTATCAGGCCAATAACTTACTTTGATTAACTGTCCACTCCCAGGTACTTGTGGACTGCTACAAGTACCACATGAACACCAGACTGGATAGGAAGGGCAACTGTAACGCGGTGTACAAGAAGGGCATGAGCAGACTCTACTTCCTGAGGAAGCTCAGCTCTTTCCATGTGTGCAGTAAACTGCTGGAGATCTTCTACCAGTCTGTAGTGGCCAGTGCCCTGTACTTCGCTGTGGTCTGCTGGAGGAGCAGCACCACCAAAAGGGACATCGCCCGGATTGACAAACTGATCCGTAAAGCTGGACAGGTGATTGGCTGTCAGCTGGAGTCATTTGTGACAGTGAGAGACAGAAGGACACTGGAAAAACTGCTCTCCATCATGGACAATCCTACACATCCACTTCACCAGACTATAGAGGAGCAAAGAGCTCCTCTAACAGACTCCTACAGCTCCACTGGACTATAGAGGGGCAAAGGAGCTCCTTCTCTAACAGACTCCTACAGCTCCACTGGACTATAGAGGGGCAAAGGAGCTCCTCTAACAGACTCCTACAGCTCCGCTGCCACAGTGAACGTTACAAGAACACGTTCATGCCATACTCCATACTGCTGTACAATTACTCACCTCTCTGTAATAGATCACTCTGACCTCCATAAACATCTGTTCATTTAAACAGATGTTTATCTGCTTTGTCTTTGTTTATATTGTATATTGAAAATGTCAAAGTTGTATCATTCTATTTTTTAGTA
>OMNZ01109559.1:14010-26030 GCA_900303255.1 Lesueurigobius sanzi | reverse complement strand
TATATGGGCATCATTAGTTTGACACACCTCTATATGGGCACCATTCGTTTTATATACCTCTATATGGGCACCATTAGTTTAATACACCTCTATATGGGCATCATTAGTTTAATACACCTCTATATGGGCACCATTAGTTTAATACACCTCTATATGGGCACCATTAGTTTAATACACCTCTATATGGGCACCATTAGTTTAATACACCTCTATATGGGCACCATTAGTTTAATACACCTCTATATGGGCACCATTAGTTTAATACACCTCTATATGGGCACCATTAGTTTAATACACCTCTATATGATCACCATTAGTTGCACGAAGCACATCAAGATCATACTCGATTTCTTGCCATGTTCACTGTAGCAGAGCCTCATCAATGGTGACAATGGCATCAGAAATCTTTTGCTTCAAGTCAGTAATGTCCCGTATCTTTGTTCGATACACGATATCTTCAACATAACCCCATAGAAAGAGGAGTGTCCATTTTTTAGGGTTTCTCTTTCACCAACAGGATTCCTGAAACACACAATTTCAACGTGACTACAAACTCTGATAAACACTGATGACAACAGAACAAATCTGGTTAAGATATGTCATCATCTGCCTTTGTAATACACTTTTGAATTTGTAAAGAGACAATACTATTGTAGCCAAAGCTGACCAATTTGTTGCTTTGTATTATGCTCCTGCTGCCCAAAGCACGTCCAAGTATCTTGCTCAAGGAAACACCAACAATATGCATTAGTTGGAGCTAGAATCAAACTAAGATGGAATTCAAATGAAGTCTGAAAAAAGCCCAAAAGCTCACCTCAAAGTGTATCAAAATGACCTTAGTGGATATTTTTTGTTGGAGCCCTCTCAATAGCTGTTTGATAAGCTTTATGTATGTACAGGTATATTAATTATTGCACTTCCAATGTGTCAAAAGTCAAATTGAAGCTCCAGTTTTCTTTCTCTTCCCTCATATAGCCTCCTCGTCAGCAGCATTCAGACGACAGTTCTCATCTATATAGGAGTTTGAATGTGGTCAAGCGTTAGTCAGCTCTGTATTCAGACGTGTGCAATGTTAAACTGGAGGACGGAGAAACTCTATTCAATTATATGGGCCGACCTTGGTGAGTTTCCATGATCTTTCCTTTGGCTCTCACGCTGTATTAAGTTTAAGGCTGAATGAAAACAGTTTTATTATGCTTTTCGTCTAGGTTTAGTTTAGTTTAAGTTAAAAAATATATTTCTATCAAGCCCTAAAGTCTGGGAGAATATAGTGTTTGGCAATATATGCACTGTGGTCTTTCTTTAAAAAGCCAAATGCCTGAAATCCCTTACCAGAACCTCTTTTTTAGCCCTGGTTTATCGCTGGTTTTTCTTTGGTCTAGCCCTGGTCTATTTCTGGTCTAGCCCTGGTTTATCTCCGGTCTAGCCCTGGGTTATCTCTGGTCTATCTCTGGTCTAGCCCTGGTTTACCTCTGGTCTAGCCCTGGTTTATCTCTGGTCTATCTCTGGTTTATCTCTGGTCTATCTCTGGTCTAGCCCTGGTTTACCTCTGGTCTATCTCTGGTTTATCTCTGGTCTATTTCTGGTCTAGCCCTGGTTTACCTCTGGTCTATCTCTGGTCTAGCCCTCGTCTAGCCCTGGTCTACCTCTGGTCTACCTCTGGTTTATCTCTGGTCTATCTCTGATCTAGCCCTGGTTCCATCTTAAATTGTAGCTTTCATCTCTTGACTCTCCTCCACACAGGCACATTCTGTTCTCGCCCCTTGCTCCGTCTCTGTAAAATTGTCCCTTTTCAGCTCCCGTTGTAATCTCCCCATAATCTGGCCCTGGCGCCTCTTTACTTGTCTGGTTTAGGAGCTCTGGGAATTGGACCAACTTGTTGTGGACTGTTTCGTTTTGTTGCCATGTTTTTGTGTGTGTTTTCGTGGTCCATTATCAAGCGCCAAACTGCTGCTCACTCCACTCCACTCGCCCTCCTTCTGTTTCCCCTTCTGGCTATTTTCTCCTCCCGCAAGTCTCTCAAATGCTTAAATTTTCTTTTCATTATCCTCCTTTTTCAGCACTCTACAAAGTTGGCCAGTTTTATTTTCAGAGTTTGCACTTTTCAAAGGGAACTTTTAAAATCCGTCAAGTGTGCTATTATGAATATCAATCATTCAGAGGGCTATTAAAACAACTGAGTTATAGCCTACAGTAGAAAATGAAGCATCCTCCGACTGTTTTTTGACTGTCATTAAAAATGTTTATAGATTGGAGTTCAGTACACTGTGGCGTAGCGGTTAATACATTCGCCTCACAGCTAGAAGAGCCGGGGTTTCGTTTCCAGACCTTGTACAATTGGCTCTTTGTGGCTACGCTAGTTCTGCTAACCTGGAGTCGTGAGCATATCATAGAAATGCCATTATCTATCCGAGGCTGTTGCGCCAAATATGTACGCACAGCTAGCTTAAACTTCCTGGACTCTCCCCTATTCAAACGAATGGTGAAGCCAGTTCCTATATAAAAGTATGGCATGTCTGTTTTATCATTAACATATTATAAGAGGAGGTTTAGTGGCCAATGTACATGTAAAAGTTGACTTGAAGTAATTTGGCATTAGAGCTCCAATGCCACTTTTATAAGCTGTTTCTAATATTAAGTAAATTGTCAAAAGGTCTGTTCATTCAGTTATGATTTCTAACAAATGTGGTGGATGGTGGACAGCAGCTGAAAACATCTGGATTGTTCATGAATTTCGATGTTTGATGGCTAATGCTAATAGCTAACTGTCCATGTGCCTTAGCATCAGAGGGCATTTCTCCTTGTTGTTTCTTTGGTTGTGAGTAGGGTTGCCACCTGGGCCTGACAAAAAACCTGGACATTTTGGCCCAATCGACCCTTTTGCTTATAAGCAGTGGCCCCTTCACATCTGACCCAAGACAAAAAAATGTCCTTCTACAGCGAAATTGGACATAACCTTGTGATGGAGCTTTGTTAGATTTGCTTAAGTAGTTACTTTAAGTGGTTAATGTCAACAGATGTGTTTACTAATAATATTATTTTGCTCTCAACGGTAATATTTTGATTAATTTTAATACCATTATGTTGTTATTTATTCAGTTAATTGCTTTAAAAATGTCCAGTCTTTATTGTTTTGGCTTATTTCCTACAGTTTTTGATTGTTGACACCTGGGGGCGCTAGTGGGCAGGTAAAAGGTGATATACAGTGAAAGTGGAAGTGTCCCAGGGACAGGCCATTAAAAAGAAGGACAATCAGGTAAAACCGGGACAGGTGGCAACACTAGTTGTGAGCACCAGTACTTCCTTCCATTCATTACCTATGGAGACTAGCTTAGAAGAACCACACAAAAATTCAGATTCTCTAATGATTCCTTGGTGGTTGTGAGTTCCTGTAGGTCAGTGTTTTTTTCAAATGGTGGTAGCCTACCACTACTTGGGCCTTTACAGCTGGCACTCAGGGTCATCATGTTTTGTTTACATTTGTGTTGTATTACATTTGTGTGATATTACGTCTGATGACTCCTGTTGTGATATTGGGCGGGTACAAAAACAAATTGATTGATTGATTGATTTTAGACTTTTTTTTTATTTAATTAATGCTTCACTATTGCATTTATGTGACTGTTTTTCATGTTTTAGACATGGTTTACATCCAGTTTAGGGATAATTTAGTCCAATTGAGGCATATTTAAGACCCAGTTTAGTCCTGTCAGGGTAGGTAAACTTATGCATTTCATAGAATATGAATGATAACACAAAGACCTTTATTTCACTCATGGTTAGTGGTTGCATGAAGCCACTCTTTGTTTACGCTTTTCAACTAGAAACTAGCCAAATGTCCCTGATCTAAAGTTTACATACTGTATTGTGCATCTTGAAACAAACATCAGTTTTGTCAGAGAGTCCTGTATTTCAGCTGAAGTGAGTTTTTCTTTGGTCATGAACAGTTTTCCTGGCAGTTGTTGAAGGTCGTGTAAACGTTAGATCAGGGACATTTGAGTAGTTTCTGTTTCATTATGATTTCAAAAGAGTAAACTCAGTTCTTTGACAATAAATGGCTTTGCACAACCACTAACCATGAGAGGAAAAAAGATTTTTGTGTTAATTCATATTCTATGAAAAATGGCCAAAGGATTAAAAGGGTATGTAAACTTTTGGGACTTGATGGGAAAGATGAATCAATGAAACAATGAGCCAGTCTTTTAAACAGCTCTTTTTCATGAATTCGGCTCCCATCTACTTGTATTGCGTTCTTCAAGTTTCATAACCAAGTTTCTCAAAGCGCTACACTGTAGACATTATTCATTCACTCCTTACTCAGTGAGGCTGCCATTCTGCCCCTCCGACCTCCACCAACCATTCACTCTCTTACTCATTCTGATCTATTGTACATGTTTTTAGTGGTTGGGGAAGCTGGAACACCCGTGGAAAACCTATGCAGACACGGGGAGAACAAGGCCATGTCTCAGTCCTAATCAAACTAAACTAATAAAGTGGGAGCAACTTTTAATTTTTTTCCCATCTTGACAGTGTATTCTGAGAGCGGCATTGCTCCTGGACATCTTTTTAAAATGTGTGAAATGAATATAGAACTTAGCATATCCCTTGCAAATCCGATCACAATGGAGAGAATCACGCAATTTTAGTTATTTTTTTCAAATCCTTTCAGCCTTGCAGCGCTTCTAACAAATGTAAAGGGGTGCATTGCATCTAAGTTACCGCGTCTCTTTGTGAGCGCGGGATTGCTCCTTATCTGTTCGTCCAATACCTTTGATTACAATCGAAAAAACATTTAACTCTGAATTGAACAACAGTGATTGAGCCAAACGCAGCATCTAATTTGACAGTTCTATTAAAAACTCATTTGTCTCCAAACAGAAGAATCTAATCAAACGCTGCCAACGCTGGGATCCCATCTGTCATTTACTCGCCGCCGTGTCTGTAAACATTTCACTGACCGATTGTCGGGAACTAAATTGTCCTCCGAAAGAAAGAAATTAAATAAAAAAAAGAAATGTCCCTCCCCCAGCGTTCCCACCCAATCGTCTGCTCCCCGACGCAATTATCCTGGCAAGGTCAGACGGTCCCTTTTTCTGACCAAACCCTGTGTCGGCCATGTTTTAGTTGTTTTAGTTTTGGTTTCCCCGGAAAGAAGAAAGCATCTAAGCTGATTTAGTCCTTGTCTTAGACCTGGTTCACATCTGATTCAGTCACAGCAGTCATGGTTTAAGATGAGATTAGATTTCTGTTAACATATGAGCTTTCACCTGGAAACAAATAAATTGCCAAATGTCCACAGTGAGGTGTTTAATTATTGCACTGTTTCAACGTTTCTTCATTGATTTACACAGAAAATTGTAGCTTGAAAGGCCACTTTGTCAAAATGCATTTTTCTTTCACTCTTGCAATACAATCTTCACTTTAGTAGCATCTACAGCCATCAAATGTTCCAGTCTTGTACTTACAGGGCAACTACTGTAACTCCCAAATCCACTGGCTTCTAGCGCTGCCTACAATATTACTTTGACATGTCAGTGCACATTTGTTGAAACTTTTGTGCTTAAAACGGTTTGTGTGGCGCCCTCTTCAGGTTAATATTCTGTACAGCATTTGAATTTTGGGTCTGTCGGTTCAAAAGTGTGAACAAAAGTGTTGGAGCGGCTCAAACAGGTGGTCTCAGAGCGGTCTCAGCCTCACTATCTCTGACTCTGCGCCTGCCCAGTGTGGTGTGAAGGGAGCCGACCTTGGGCTTACTTGATTCTTCTTCTTGATACTTCAATTCCATTCTGCTTTTTGAGTGAAGAAAGGGCTTCTAGCATGTATTATTGTACATGCTACCTCACCTACACTGCAGGGTGAGACGTTTGGAACATGATGTCTGACGAGACAAAACCCGATGGTGCACCTTTTTGGTGCGACGCACAGACAGAACATGTGAACACAACTGAACTAAAGCTGAAGTACAAGCAGCTAAAACTTGAGCGATCTCGGGTCGACCCATAAACCGCTCCAAAGGAGGCCGTGCTTTGTTCTGGCTACAAAAATACTTAACATTTTGGACTACGGTTGTGTCACTCAACATGGGTCTATGGGGGAATTCAAGGGGCACCTGACAACAAATTCAGAGATGAAATGTTTATGAATATTGTTTTGAACTCTTCCAACAGCCTTATGGCCATGGAATCTTAATTTGTATTTTAACATTTACATTGCCATTTTTGGTAATCGTTTGTACCTAATGAAGAAATATTTTGATTATAAAAAAACCCTGCTTCAGGCTAATCCTCCAGTTCTGTCCTCCTGACCAAGATCCACAGCTCAAAATCTGGAGACAGGTCCCTGAGCGCTGCTTTATGTTCGCCCACAGTTTGCCCCGAGGTGCTGATTGAAGGATGGCTCTAATCAACAGGATAACAAAGTCTATAAATACAAAACAAATACTTTAGCCCTGATTTATTCTTCCTTTCGCTCTTCCCTATCCCGTCAAGGTCACCCCTCCGGTCCCCGTCTCCCCTGTCTGTCTATCATCTGTTATGGCTGTATACACATCTTAATTGCGCCCCAGTGGAGAAGCCCATTACGATGATTAGGCCGCTGCGCCAACACAAGCCCCATATACCCTCCATTTAATCAGACATGCTCCGCAACTAACAATGGGCACCACCAGTGGATATCTGGCATTAGCACTGGAGTGGAAATGTCCTGACAGAGACAAAGAAATCAATTTGCTGCTAACACTTGTTGGTTTAAATTGGCTTTTAATGCGATTCCAAATGGGTGAATTAATAACATGTACTCGTATATAAACAGGGGGCTATTATTATTATTATTGCATTTTTATGACAATGCCTTGTTAGTATATAAGTATAGGCCAATTTAAGTGTTCCCCATATGCAGCTAAATAATTGAAATGGCGAAGTTTTGTTGGAATAGCTGCAGTACTGTATATAGTCTCTAAAGTGGTAGATCTGGTCTAATTGAAAAAAGTTTGAAGATTTCCCCAAACAAGGAGTGTTGAGGGGTGTTTGCTTTTGTGGAAGGCATAGATGGAGTTTTTAATTCATGTCTTATCCTCTACATCTGCATCTTCTTGTTTTTAATGTTTTATTTGTATTTTTACCTTTGGGCTTTTATTGTTTATTTTCTCTGTGGTTTTTATTGTCTTTGTAAAGCACTTTGAATTGCGCTTTGGTACGAAAGGTGCTTCATAAATACATATTATTATTTATTATTACCACCAAAAACATGTACAATAGGCCAGGATGAATGAGAGTGAGCAAGTGAGAGGTTGGTGGTGGCGAGCTACTTATACTTCAAACTCACCTAAAGGGCCTATCTCACCGGCCTGGAGACTAGTTTGCAACTTCAGTCCCCAAGACGTCTCCGCGAAGTCTCCCGGTCTCCAGGGAGTTGCAGAGAGGTCTCAATTCAGTTGTGGAGATTTCGCAGAGACTTCGTGGAGACTTATTTTGAACGTGACTGGGGATACGTGTCAGCGAGGTCTCTGAGAAGTCTCCAAGACTTCGCTGCAACAGAATTGAGACCTCCCTGAGACATGATGGAGACTCCGAACTAGCCTCCAAAAAATTCAAAATATTTCTCGGAGACTCAAATCTACCCCAGGTGTTGAACTAGTCTCAATGGGAGGTGAGATAGGCCCTTTAGTCTCTGAGTCTCTGGGAGGTCTCAGAGTCTCCGGGAAGTCCCCGCCGGTGAGATAGGCCCTTTAATGTTTGGACAACAAAAATACATCTAAAATTTGACTAATAAAGCGTATGTAGGAATGTAGAAAGCTGCTTGGAAAGGGGTGGCAATATTTTAAATCATGGTTTTAAGCTCAAAGGTAGTTGAATTAGTCACAGGATGGTCCTTTGACTAGACACTGCTTGGAAATGATAGGAAAACTGTCTTTAGACTCAGATTTAGACTCAAACTTGTATGGACTTGTTCGAAGACCTAGACTTTGACTTTATTTGGACTACTCCTAAGAGACATGAGCTTGGCTTTCAACTGTAACAATGAGATTTTGTGGGTGACTTGGACTCAATAAACCATGACTCGACAACAATCTTCTTTGTGTTTGCATTTTCTTCTTGCATCTGGTTAGGTTTTCCACTCTATCTATCTAAATGTACAACTTGCCAACACTCCCGCTTCGGGTACTCATGTCCAAGATTACACTCCTGGATCGAGAGCGGGGTCAGCATCTGTTTTGTTTTTAATGTAGAATATTTCACCGTTTCCATTCACTCTCCAGGCTTTTTTGAGCATTGCAAGTATGTTACGAATCTTATTTGACAACTATGATTGTAATGGTTCCTTCTCCTTGTCTGTCCAGATCGGAGACTGTGGTGGAGCGGATGCTGTGCAACTGGATGTCCATCTGCCTTTACCAGTTTTTGAAGGTAACAAAGATTTAACAGATGTTTATTTAGATCAGTTTCAGCTTGATTTGAAAATGACTTGAAGTGAGTCATGTAATTCTCTTTCAATTCGGACTTAACTTTACTAAATGTTTTCATGTCTGCATCACTGTCACATCTAAAAAGAAGCTTGCTGTTCTAAGTAATTATCATTCATTGATTCTCCGCTGCTCCTCCACATTTCCCGTCATTGGAAATTAGCCTTTTACCTCCTATAGCACTAATCGCTTCAATTAGCTCCTGGAGAAGCCCGTGCTGAGCGTCTTGTTCCTCTGTTTCTGTGTCGCCTCCAGGACTCGGCCGGCGAACCCTTGTACAAACTGTTCAGGGCCATAAAGCACCAGATCGAGAAGGGGCCGGTGGACGCCAGAGTGAAAAAGGCCAAGTACACGCTCAACGACACGGGGCTGCTGGGAGACGACGTGGAGTATTCTGTCCTGGTGAGACTGGCTTTGAGACTTGAGTTCTTGTAGTTTTGTGCTCGTTTGGTTCAAGTGTGTCCCTCAGACCCGCTTGCTTTGGCCTTCAGGCTTCTTGCGGAGTCTGTACACATCGCCGGAGATGATAATTTTCTCTGCAAGTTTAATAATTCTGTACTGAAATCTCAACTAACATTTTGGTGTCTGAAAGAGCTGCGTTAAGGTTCTGAGGCCAAATGAAGCTGTCGTTGCACGGTTAAATAGTGCATATGACTAATTTTGACTAGGTTTGAGGGATAATATCTGTGGAAAGTATTCGTCTTAGTTTTACTTTTCTGAAGTGGCAATTTATTGAAGAAAAGTTGGTGGAAAAGTAACATTTATTTAAAATTTTATGTCAGTGAAATAGATAGAAAGTTCCATGGGATTGTGACCAATTTCTCATTGGTTTAATATGGTTGGCGCGGGATTCAGTGACTTGTTTACCTCTATGTACAGTTGTGGCCAAACGTTTACATACACTTTTAATATTTTGGCCATTTTTCATACAATATGAATGATGGCACAAACATCTTTTCTTCCACTCATTGCCCAAGGAGTGAGTTTACTCTTTTGAAATCATAATAAGACAGAAACTACTCAAATGTCCCTGATCTAACCTTTACATGTCCTTCAACAACTGCCAGGAAAATTGTTCAGGAGCAAAGAAAACCTCACTTCAGCTGAAATACAGGACTCTCTCTGACAAAATTGGACTCTCTGAAAAAATGTATGTTTGTTTCAAGATGCACAATATGTAAACTTTTGATCGGGGACATTTGGCTAGTTTCTAGTTGAAAAGCGTAAAAAGCGTTTTTTGACAAAAAATGGCTTCATGCAACCACTAACCATGAGTGGAATAAAGGTTTTTTGTTATTATTCATATTCTATGACATGCATAGGTTTACATACCTTGACATTCTGCCAGGGGATGTAACTTTGTCCACAACTGTATGTCGCCTTCTGAGCCCACGTCCAATAAGGAGCAAAAAATGCCGCCTAATGCAGTGGTCTCAACCAATATTATAACGTTGTATAACGGTGTTCCATGACCCGCACACCACATGCTTTCCATTCAAACTAGATAGAAAAATGCCTTCAACATGATCTGGCAACCCCCTGGTTGAGAACCACTGGTCTAATGTACCATATGCACTTCAAAACTTGCTAAATACGTAGTGTATGTTTCATGGCATAGACACCTCTCATGTGTACAGTACATAATATGAATGAATAGTTTATAGCATTGTGCACTCGAATCGTCGGAATATTGTTTTTCATCAGTTGAAGGATGATTTGTTTTTTAATTGTATTATTTTCTTACTGCTAGTCCTTCTTCTGCTTCTTGAATATGCAGTGTCTAGTGAAAAATAACTCTTCACGTAATTATAGTATTAATTAAGTATTTTTATCGATGGAGAGCTTGCAGGTTTGTTTTTGTTTCCATTTCTGTGACAGTGACCCTGAAAAGTGAATCAGAAAGTTGTGAAATGTACTTATAAAAATGCATTATGAATGTTGTGAATGAGTTTGAACTGAACTAACAGTTTAACAACAAGAAATCAGATATAGGTTGTTTATAACAACACAAACAAATTTGAGTAGAAAGTGCTATATTTACACAGATGGGATGTTTTTTGTGTTATTCTATAGTCACTAGCTCAAATCAAGCAAATTTCCTTATTACTTATTCTAGATTCGTTTTTGCGTTAGGAGTCACTAGTTATTATCACAGAAACCCTTGGATTGTCTCTCAGTGGTTATTGAACTGAAATCTATAGAAAAAGGTTTTAAAAATACTTATTTGTTAGAGATCTGCTGAATTCCCATGGGCGCACAATAGAGAAAAAGCGTGATGTCACTGTGGACAGAGCATATGTTCCTTCGCTTAACGACCAAAGATGCTTCCAACGGTAATAAGGCAAGAAAATGCATAAAGAAAGTTGTCTTTTCTGGTGTTGATTTGTTTATTTGCTAGCAGGAGACTTTAGAAGTGAAAGGGCAAAGCATGATTGGACTTAGAAAAAGAAAAGAGTTAACAGGTCAAGGAAGAACCCCCTTCGAGCGCAATTTAAAAATCTCAAATTTGGTTATTTTTCCGGCTTCTTCGTGCTATTGTTGCGCCGCGGGACATTAACTACAATTTGGCCATTTTGAATCCCCGCCTGGGTTTCCCTGACACATCTTTTATGTGACTCTGTGAATTCTGCTTTGAGCCATTACAAAAGCGTTTTCCCGAATTTCCTCATTTTGCTCAATTCAGCTGTCGCACAGCAGGACGTTTCGAAAAGAGACATCGTAATGGTCCAAGAGAAAGTGGATGGTTTACTATTGTTTAAAATGGGGAAACTTCATTTGTATAAAAAGCAACGTCGTACACTTATAGTATGGTGTATTTTTGGAGTCAGGACCCTGTAGCTGCTGCTGCGCTTTAGCCTCCACTGTCTCCTCCATCGCTGGGCTCATTCATTATTCCTCTTGTTGATGCAACTGAACATTATTTCCGACTGCTGTGTAAATATTGATCGGTCTTGGGTCCTTAAGAGCTCCTCGCAGGCGGAGCAACAATGCAGAGTGACAACAGAAAGTAAGCGAAAATGTGGCTAAAATAATCCCAGGCCAGCCTTTTCATGGCTTCTTCGCAATGGGGTAAGAGTGACACTGAATGCATGTATTTAAAATACGTATTCAGAATACTCATTTTGAAGTAACTGTATTCAGGTACAAATAAGCTCTCATTTGAGGGCAAAAATTCTTCAGTCTTCATCTGTACTCTGTAGTTGAAGTGTAGGACGTTTCGATCTTACTCCAAAGATCGTCATCAGCTGCTGAAGGTCTGGAGCACGCTGTGACGATCTTTGGAGTAAGATCGAAACGTCCTACACTTCAACTACAGAGTACAGATGAAGACTGAAGAATTTTTGCTGTTCCTGTACGACTGAGAACCTACACAAATCTCATTCGAGGGTATGAATACAGTTACTTTTCAAATACCAAAGGAATACAGAGAGGCAGAGAGGAAGGAGAGAGAGAGAGAGAGAGAGAGGAAGGAGAAAGAGAAAGAAGAGAGAGGGTGAGGGAGAGGAGGGAGAGAGACAGACAACAGTTGCTACATATTTTTAATCTTTCACCATATTTA